>JACXGK010000675.1:46302-95478 GCA_016801125.1 Novumbra hubbsi
CAGATTGTAGAGGGTTGTAGAAGGGCAGATTGTAGAGGGTTGTAGAAGGGCAGATTGTAGAGGGTTGTAGAAGGGCAGATTGTAGAGGGTTGTAGAAGGGCAGATTGTAGAGGGTTGTAGAAGGGCAGATTGTAGAGGGTTGTAGAAGGGCAGATTGTAGAGGGTTGTAGAAGGGCAGATTGTAGAGGGTTGCAGCAATAACAACATTAACAGCTATTAAGCATAATAAGGATAACATGTGCATCCAATGCCTGGCTGTTTCCCTTCAAATCACTGGACTAGACTAAACTTAATCATAGATCCTATGCTTTCTCTAAAAAGAAAAGGTTCTCAAAGTGTTTTAAATAGGTTCTTCACATTAAAACTATGTCACATTAAAACTAACCCTAACTCATGTATGATTCCACACCTTTTATGTCATTTTAATTTTTAAATTTGAAATGATGCTCCTGATGGAATGCAGCTCTGCAGGGAATTGACTGGCCCAAAATCGTGCATCTGGAATTTTCTGGCAGAATTTTCAGAGTTTGCCCATGAGGATTGGTTCAACACTGATGCAGTCGAGGGCACATTCACACCACAATAATATACTAGTTCCTTTTAAAATGTTTACATCTTATGTCTATGTTGGTTTTTAATACAATTGATCAAAAAGAGGAAACAGTTTGACATCTTTAAGCGTCCACATGTGGTCTCGACACCCTGCCATCAGACTTTTTTTAAACTATTCTTAACTCTATAATAAGGGACATACAGCAAATAGTTAATAGTTCCCTGCAATCAGGGATTTTTCCAAAATCCCTAAAAACCGCTGCCATTTAACCTCATCTAAAAAAGAGAAAACTGGATGCATCTAAATTAAACAACTATAGACCTATATCAAATCTCCCTTTCATAGCCAAGATCATTGTAAAGGTTGTCTTCAATCAACTCAGCAACTTGGTGAACTCAAATGGTCTCCTAAACAAATTTCAGTCCGGCAACAACATTGACTACCATAGATATGCAGATGATACTCAAATATATGTGGCTCTCGAACCGTTTGACTATAGCTCAATAGACTCATTGTGTCACTGCATAGAACAATTAAATACCTGGATGAACCAAAATTGTCTACAATTAAACCAAGATAAAACTGAGATTATTGTATTTGGCAACACAAACAACAGAACAAGTATTACTAAAGAGCTTGATTCTCAGGCCCTAAAGACGAGACGAAGTGTGTAATCTTGGTGTTCTAATAAACTCTGACCTCACGTTCTCCAATCAAATCAAAACGGTCACCAAAACAGCATTCTATCATCTTAAAAATATAGCTAGAATCAAGGGCATGCTGTCCCGCAAAGACCAAGAAAAGTTTATCCATGCTTTTATCTCTAGTAGAGTTGACTACTGTAATGGAATCTTAACGGGACTTCCCCAAAAGACTATAAAAAGCTGCAGCTCATTCAGAATGCTGCAGCCAGAATGCTAACCGGGACCAAGAAAACAGAGCATATCACTCAGTTTCTAAAATATAAATATTTTTTACTTTTTTATGTTTTTGCCTCAAAAGTGGAGTCCTCTTGGGTCTTTGGTGATGGAAAATTGAAAGATGGTGCAATCTAAAATGTACCTTCACCTTGGAGTTCAGCTGGTATCTCTTTGGCAGTAATCCTTGGTTCTTTTTCTACCATTCACACTGTCCTTATGTTCAATCTGGGTTGATTTTCTTCTTGTGGAGGCAACACCCAAGGAGGTTGGCTACAGTTCCAAACTTCTTAATAATATTTGCAACTGTTCTTGCAGTTGGAACACAGGAACATCAAGCTGCTAGGATATAGTCTAGTAGCTTTTACCTTTACCATGCTTGTCTATTATTTTCTTTTTGATCTCCTCAGACAACTCTCTCCTTTCTCTTGTATATGTTCAGTGTGGTGCACACAATGATACCAAATCCCACAGTGACTACATTTCTCCATTGAAATTGTCTGAATGACAGATTACAAGATTGGAGATGTGTTATAATAATTAAATAAACTGATTAGTTTAAAATATCACTATAATCAATGAAACTATTTGTAGAATAAGCAAGTCAAGAACTAGTCGTGTTTAATTGACCAAGTAACAAATATCACTGTAACGTAGTGAACGTATTTTACAGAGAAACAGTATCTGACTATCACGTAGTCAACATAGCACACATGAAACAACAACGCACACTGAACAGGACAGACACTGGCAACCTTATACACAGACAACGAGCTACAGCTGTGCGCAACCATGAGGGGGTGCATTCGTGAGGACAAGGGACATTACAAACAATCAACACAAAAGGCTGGGGCAAGGGTACGGTGGTAACTAGGAAGTCAATGCCCTCGAACGCCGGACCCTGCCTGACCGAGGAGGGGGCACGTCCCCAGGGGGAGACGTGACAGGTTAAACTTTATTACAGCTCCCTTGCTTTATTCTATGACATACTAAAAGCATGCAAGTATACCGCCATGGCCAAAAGTGAAAAGACACAAGACTGACACAATAATTGGTTTACACATAGTTTGCTGCTGCAGTATGATAGATTTAGGTGCAATCTTAGCAGCTGTATTTAGCCTGTACTCGCAGCAGTATCTTGCCTGTGAAGCCCTTTTTGTGCAAAGCAATGATGACTGCATGTGTTTCCTTGAAGGTAGCCATAGTTAACAGAGGAAGAACAATGATTTCATGCCCCACTCTCCTTTTAAAGCTTGCAGTTTGTCATTTTAACTCAATCAGCATGATAGAGTGATCTCCAGCCGTCAACTCTCTCACCTGTGTTAATGAGAGGATCACTGACATGATGTCAGCTGGTCCTTTTGTAGCAGGGCTGAAATGCAGAGATGTTGTCCAAGATGTTTTGGGGGGGATTAAATGCATTTTCATGGAAAAGAAGGACTTCATCTGACCACTCTACATGAAATTCTGGAGTATTTGAAAATTGCCATCATAAAAACTGAGGCAGCAGACTTTTTAATATTGGTGTCATTCTCAAAACCTGTGGCCACGGCTGTACATGATACAGTAGCTTTTAATGTCATCCCTTTTCAATGAGTTGTAAGGGTACCAAGAAATTTGACCACATCTGTATTTCTAATGACATTAAAAAATACAGCTCATTACTTTAAGTTTAATGGCAATTAAAAGTATAATCAAGTAATCGAGTGTGTTTCTGATCTCTGAACGGGATGTGTCTGTAGAAATCAGAAAATCAGAAAAACTTTATTGCCAAGTACATTTGCACATACAAGGAATTTTCTTTGGTGCTATGGTGCATGACAACAAAAGAGGTATGAGGTAATTAAAGTAATTATAAAATGTGCAAACATTTACTTAATAAGCAAGTTAAAGTGCAACGTGCATGAATGGAGTCCAGAGAAGGGCATTAATGTAATGCATTATGTAGAAGTGAAGTTATGGGGCAGAGAGTGTCAATCTCAGTGGGGGTCGCCTGGCCTTGTTGAGGAGGCCAGCTGCCGATGGGAAGAAGCTGTTTTTGTGGCGGGAGGTGTTGGTCCTAATGGACCTTAGCCTCCTGCCAGATGGGAGTGGCTGAAACAGTTTGTGTCTAAGGTGGGAGGGGTCAGCCACAATCTTTCCAGTGCGCCTCAGGGTCCTGGTGGTGTACAGGTCCTCGAGGGATGGCAGATTGCAGCCAATCACCTTCTCAGCAGACAGAATGATATGCTGCAGTCTGCTCTTGTCCTTGGCAGTGGAAGCAGCGTACCAGATGGTGATGGAGGAGGTGAAGATGGACTCAATGATGGCTGTGTAGAAGTGCATCATAATTATCTTTGGCAGGTTGAACTTCTTCCAGCTGCCGCAGGAAGTACATCCTCTGCTATGCTTTTTTGGTAATGGATGTGATGTTTTGCTCCCACTTGAGGTCCTGGGTGATCATAATGCCCAGGAAGTGGAAGGACTCTGCAATAGTGACTGGGGAGTCACACAGGGTGATGGGGGTGGGTGGGGCTGGGTTCTTCCTAAAATCCACAACCATCTCCACTGTCTTCAGAACGTTGAGCCCCAGATTGTTCTGTCTGCGCCAGTTCACCAGGTGGTCAATCTCCCACCTGTAGGCGGTCTCATCCCCACCAGAGATGAGCCCAATGAGGGTGGTGTCATCCGCAAACTTCCGGATCTTGACGGATTGATGGCTGGAGTTGCAGCAGTTGGTGTACAGGGAGAAGAGCAGAGGGGAAAGGACGAAGCCTTCAGGGGATCCAGTGCTGAAGGTCCGGGGATCGGAGACATGTTTCCCCAGATTCACACGCTGCCTCCTGTCAGACAGGAAGTCAGTGATCCACCTGCAGGTGGATTCGGGCACTTGCAGCTGGGAGAGTTTGTCCTGCATCAGCGCTGGAATTATTGTATTAAAGGCAGAGCTGAAGTCCACAAACAGAATCCAGGCATAGGTTCCTGAGTAGTCCAGGTGCTGTAGTATAAAGTGGAGGGCCATGTTAATTGCATCGTCTACAGACCTGTTGGCTCTGTAGGCAAACTGCAGGGGGTCCAGAAGAGGGTTGTGATGGCTGTTAGGTGAGACAGCACAAGGCGCTCAAATGACTTCATGACCACAGCGGTCAGGGGGATAGGTCTGTAATCATTAAGTCCTGTGATCCTTGGTTTCTTGGGGATGGAGATGATGGTGGAGGTCTTGAAGCAGGCTGCATGTGGTATGTCTCCAGTGAGGCGTTAAAGATGTCTGTGAACACCAGAGACAGCTGATCAGCACAATGCTTCAAAGTGGATGGTCTGTTAACAGTCTGTTAACGTCCCTCTCCAGGACAGAAAGAGTCATTGTTGTGATAGGAGGGGAGGGGGCCACTGGGATGGCCAGTTTGGGACTGCCCCATACTCCTGCTGAGGTGGGCTGGGGCTGGGGGATGGCGGCACTGGGGATGGTGTCAGAACTGTCCCATTGTGTTTCAAAACGACAGTAGAACTCGTTCAGGTCGTTGGCCAGGCGAGAGTCGTTAATGGAATGGGTGTCTTTAATCTTGTAGTTGGTGATCTGTCTAAGGCCCCCCCCAGACAGAAGCAGAGTCGTTGGCTGAGCATTGTGGTTGTAATCTCTCAGAGTACAGGAGTTTATCATTTCTCACCTCCTTGCTAAAGCTGTACTTCGACTTTTTAAAACTGTCCTTATCCCCACTCTTGAGCGCCTCCTGCTTTTCCATCCTTAGTCGTCTGAGTTAAGTTGTGAACCAAGGTTTGTCATTGTTATAACTCACCTTGGTGCATGATGGGATACAGCAGTCCTCACAGAAGGTGATGTATGATGTCACATCCTCTGTGAACTCATCCAGACTGTGGGAAGCAGTCCTGAAAACATCCCAGTCAGTATATTCTAAGCATGCCCGATGATCCTCCACAGCCATACTGCTCCATTGCTTTGATTTCCTTACAACTGGTTTACAGAGCTTGAGTTTCTGTCTATATGCAGGAATCAGGTGGACCATGACGTGGTCAGAGTGACCCAGTGCAGCACGGGGGAAGGCATTATAGGCATTATTGACTGTTGTGTAACAGTGATAAAGAATGTTCTCCTCCCTGGACGGGCATTTCATTAATTGTCTGTATTTAGGGAGTTCGTGGCTGAGGTTTCCCCTGTTAAAGTCCCCCCCCGAGGACAATAACAAAGGAGTCGGGGTTTGCTCGCTCCACATATAGTATCTGGTCAGCATGTGCTGTGCCTCCTGCACGTTGGCTTGCGGTAGAATGTAAACACAGACCAGAATGAATGAAGCAAACTCATGGGGAGAGTAGAAAGGTCTACAGTTTATATAGAATGATTCCAGAATATGAGAACAGTGTTTTTGAATCACTGTCACATCAGAACACCAGCCAATGTTATAATAAAAACAGATACCTCCTCCATTTTTCCTCCCTTTGGCTTCTTGGGGTGATATAAGTAAAGCTATGGCTAACTTCTCAAGGGCTGCAGACAGTGTGAAGAGCATTGTAAAATTGCTCAAGATTTGCAAATCCACACTGCTAAAAACAATGAAGGGAACACTCAAAATCACACATCGGGTCTCGATGAAGGAAATATATTAAAGATCACATCTGTCACATGTGCTTAGTGTGAACCGATCTCATCTGTGAAGAGAATGGGGCATATTTTGCAGACCTGCCAATTCTGACCAATTAAGATGCACAGTGTTGGCCTGTGAACACAGGTCCCACTAAAGGACAAGGGGCCCTCATGCCACCCTAATGGAGTCTGGTTCTGGCAGTATGTTCAAAAAGAGGCACACCAGTAGCTCGCTGGAGGTCATTGTGTAGGGCTCTGGCAGGAGGAGTCCTGTTTCACCTCGCACACAGGATCAGGTCCTGCAGCTAGGTTGATGCCCTTCTACTGCCCTGTCCAGCTTTCCTGGTGCAATGGCCTATCTCTTGTTATCTCTTCCATGCTCTTGAGACTGTACTGGGTGACACAGCAAACCTTCTTGCGACGACACATATGAATGCGCCATCCTGAAGGAGCTGGACTACCTGTGCAACCTGAAGTCCAGCTGCAGGTACTGCCTCATGCGACCAGTAGTGTCAAAGACAAAGACAATGTCTGTGGCCACCACCTGCAAAATCAGACCCATTTTGGGGGTTGTCTTGCTTTTGCCTCTCCTGTGCCACGGCTGTAAATTTAATTTGCACCAAAACAAGTGACACTGATTCATAATTGCTTATGCTTCCCAAAGTGGATAGATTGACATCCCTTAAGTTTAATTGACTTGGTGTTATACATTGATAACTATGTGTTCCCTTAATTCTTTTGAGCAGTGTATAATATCGCTTAATTGCTTTAAAAATCGGACTTGAAAGAGGGACTCTTCAGAAACAGAACCCAATGCAAAGGCCATTTAACGTACTTTTATATGTTTTTAGTTACAACTGAGCGAATTTCAAAAGCAAAATAATTGAAGATTTATAATACTTTACTTTAGTATTTATAATTAATAATTTTACTACACAATGTTATTATAAATTGGTGTATGGTGTGTTGAGAAGTTGAAAAACCCACCTTTAAATGTATGAAACCGTGACCCATTGATGCACTAATATCTGTGAAAAGGGGTATATGCTTTCTGTAGAGTTTTTATAGGCACTACATGTAACAGCATTACAACACCAGAGGCATTACACTTTTTCTTACCTATTCATAAAGTTTAATAGTAACATGTGCTAGAGAGTATAAGGCAGGGTATTCAACTCTGGATCTCAAAGCCAGTTCCACATTGCAACCCTCTAATAAGGGACATATATAGACCTGGGACATCCGGTGGGTGACGTTAGTGATGAGGTGGTACAGAAAACCAGCAGGCTCCGACCCTCGTAGGGTAAGAGTTGAATGCCCCTGCTATAAAGTGATGTACAGTGCCACTCCTCATTAAAAGGCATGACAGCCCATCTGGAGTTCGGCAAAAGGCACCTGAAGGACTGTCAGACCGTGAGAAACAAAATTCTCTGGTCTGATGAAACAAAGATTGAACTCTTTGGCCTGAATGCCAAGCGTCATGTCTGCAGGAAACCAGGCACCTCCCATCACCTGGCCAATACCATCCCTACAGTGAAGCAAGGTGGTGGCAGCATCATGTCTGGAGGAAACCAGGCACCACTCATCACCTGGCCAATACCATCCCTACAGGGAAGCCTGGTGGTGGCAGCATCATGTCTGCAGGAAACCAGGCACCTCCCATCACCTGGCCAATACCATCCCTACAGTGAAGCAAGGTGGTGGCAGCATCATGTCTGGAGGAAACCAGGCACCACTCATCACCTGGCCAATACCATCCCTACAGTGAAGCCTGGTGGTGGCAGCATCATGTCTGCAGGAAACCAGGCACCTCCCATCACCTGGCCAATACCATCCCTACAGTGGAGCAAGGTGGTGGCAGCATCATGTCTGGAGGAAACCAGGCACCACTCATCACCTAATCAATACCATCCCTACAGTGAAGCAACTGCCCATAAATAGGTGTGCAGCTTACAGCTAAGGCTGTAATTGATGCTAAATGTGCCACAACAAAGTATTGAGCAAAGGCGGTTTCTTTCTTTCTTAATTTTTGCAAATCTATTGAAAATATTAAACAAAACGTAACTTTTTCATAATGGGGAATTTTGTGTAAAATTTGAATGTAAAAAATGAATAGAATTAATTTTGGAATGAGGCTGTAACATAACAAAATGTGGAAAGAGTGAAGAGCTAGGCATACTTTCCGGATACACTGTATGCTAACTCTTATATTATAAGTATGCAGTAAATTATATAATCCAGTAGATGGAGTACTTGTTGTAGGAATAGTAACAGTACAGCAGTTTCATCAACATCATCCTGTTCATGAATAATTGCTAGTATGAAATGTTATTTGTTTTTGCTTTATTAACAGGGAAATTGAGGTAATGGTACTTTTTGCAGAAAGAGCAGTGAGTGTGATTTAAACCAGTGATGCAGCAGTACATTTTAATATATTTAAAAAAGGTTTTCCACCAATTCAACCTCCTCCACTCGTTTCATAACAATGGGTATCTTCAACCCTATCGGCTTTTGAGGGCTGAAGATCGTCCACACTGCATGTCCAACAATAGTGATTCAGATCCTGGGAGGACATGCCTATGGTATGGATATACAGACATGTACATTGCTTGCCACGTCATAAACGTTGTACATTACTAATGGAATATAAGTGCTTAAGGCCTCATGGTTGTCATTAGTGCTTTTAACCTTATGTTCAATCCATTTGCCACAGGAACACCCTCAGGAACCAGTCATCATCTTGCATAATTGCGAAATTGCTTTAGCGCTTTTCTCCTCTTTTTTTACTGGATGAAACTTGGTCAGAATTAATTTATTTCACATTGTGGGGCAGAACTCTATAAACGGTCTCATGTTGCTAACAAGCTTGTTTTTGTTTATATTACTCACACACTGTAGCCTATTTATGTTTAGACAATATCTGTAATATGCCCCCCCCCCCACCTCACAGCTCAGGCAGAAACCGAGAATTGTGGATTAATGAAGGGCTGCATTCAACTAGAGAAGGGTTCCAAGCTTTCACTATCAACCAATGACATCAATTAGTGACCAATGATATTAATAAGGACTGACAGGTCCCAGAACCCTCCTCGCACCCCTCCCTTTCCCAGCAGGCCCTTATCATGGCTGGCTCATTAGAAGGCCAGTGAATGGGCTTCTTTGCTCCACAGAACCTCACAGTGAACCAATCAGACCATCAAACAGTAGCTTGCATGCAGTCAAGCAGAAACAATGGGGGACGTGAAACTATTACAGTGGAGTTAGTTGTCTGGTTAAACCCTGTTACATTTTTGACATTACTGATTTTGTAGGATAATAAGCTACCCTAAAGGAGTAAATGGCTGCATTAAGATTGTAGTAATTTAGATAGAGCAACTTACAGAAGCGATTGGTTGTAAGCTTGTCTGCAGGAAGATTTGTTCCGTTATTTCGGCAACTGACCCTGTAGTCGCGTTAAAACCAACTGCTGCACCTGCACCCATAATGCCACATGTTTTGAAGTACTAATGTCAGTATAAACCAGTAAGCATAAAGGTTCGGTCCCCTGATATGTAAAAATGCAAAGTCTGTGGCAGTGCCCATTTGAGGAATTTGTGTTTAATTGAATTAAGGGGTTGCATAATTTCACTTGGGTCATAAGGAAGGACCAGCCAATTTATCACAAGCAAACATTCCGTAACCGCAGGTGGCAGTAAATCTCCCCAGCTTGGCCTTCTACCAGTTCAAACAATACACTCCAGGTGGCGGTATGCACCCTTTTCATTACTTAACCAGCTCTGATAATAATGAACAACAAAATGGAGAACACATCAAAGGCAAGGCCATATACTCACAGTTGGAACAGATACCCAGATTGTTGAGATCTCCAAAGTTTGGCATTATCTCTAACATCATATTCTACCGGGGCTGCCCCAGTAGTAGAGCACATATCTGAAAGATATGAAAGTGATTGCTCCATTTTAGTCTTTAGATTTAGATTTCACTTCAGTCTGTGAGAACTACCACATTTGGCATGTATGACTATAGTTGTGATAATTATTGTATTGGCTGAAAACAGTGCTATATGAGACATTATTCCACAAATACATCACATACCTTGTTACTGTTTTAACTGCATTGGTAAGTGGTTTATAAAAGCAATAATGCTTTTATTTTTAGGAGTATATTGGCAATGTGCCACAGCAAAGGGATGTCAACAACAGAATATGGTATGATGCGTTTTATTAGCATAACCACACCCTTGTGACTTAATTGTTTAATTATAGCTTGTGAGCCAGTGGTCCTATATACACTTACAACAGCAGTGACACATGCAGGTGAGACAAAAGCTTTCAGTTTTACCTTCAGATTTGAATTGCAGAACAAAAATAAAAACCTAATGAACAAATGGTAATGTGATGGTAAAGAGAGTGTGATCATAGCAGGGTTTCCCACAGAACTGCCCCCCCTGAAAAACCCCAGTGACAAGAGCGACCGGCTAGTTCCTTACTTTAGTTGATGTAGTTCTCTGCAGAGGTCCAGAGCACAATTACACCTGATTGAGAAGCCATCATTTAAACAAACCCTGGATGGGAAGATAACTAATCCTGTCCATGACCATCCTGAGGGGTACCAGAATCAGAGCTATTATTCTTTTTCAGCAAAGTTTTTATCCTCATGTTTGTGTCACTTACCACATATCCATAAAGCTTAATAAAAACATTGGCAGCACAACCTTAGAGCAATCCGTTTATTCTCCAGTTTCACATTCTGAGTGATCAGCATTTTGTTTTACAGCAATCTCATGTTAGCAGTCCATGTACACTAGCAGTTGACTGCAAGAGTAGATCAGTATTTAACAAGCCAAAGAAAATTGCACTTTTTCTACTTCAAACCGGGTATTAGACAGAATAACATCTATCAAAAAAAATGTATATATATATAATATAACACCAAAGAAACCAACAAGGGCTGACTAAACATCATGTATACAGATTACTTATTTAATTGCACAAAACAAAAGCATAAATATTCATTACACAAATGTACAAAAATACTTGTACTCACTTTTTGTTCAAATATACTCTACACAGATATTTTGGCAAAACTTGGTTGTTAGAGAATGCATCAAAGGTCCGAGGTCCCCAACAGTGTCAGTCACCTTGGACAAGTTTACAGTTAACTATCATATAGGAAGAACACAAAAACAGAGTGGATAAAGAATCCATTCTGAACAAACATGACAACACAAAACCAGAAGAAAAATACAAAGACTAAAGAAATGTCTGCCTCTACTTCGAAATCATCATAAGCCACTCAAGCCTAGCTAATTTTCACTGAAGCAAGACCTGGAATATAGAAGACATACTGTACGGGGTCCACTGACACCTTGCTAAAATGGCAACATGCACTATGAAACATGGACACCACTGTTTTGCATTCTAACTCATGCCGTTTATGGCAACATGCATATTAATTGATTGTCTACATCCTACCCACCCTCCCACACCCAATAAGAGAGCAGCTAGGTTTCTTCAGCACAAAGGTCCACTTAGAGTGAATTAGGCAGTTTTCCTTTTCCTCGTGGAAGTGCAGAGACTGTACCGTCAAAGGTCAAAAGGTCAGCCGCGGGGAAGCCTCCGCTGCAGATTGTCATCCGCAAGATGTTTTTCCGCGGTTTCAATTCCTCCTCTCCATTTTCCCCACGAGGAAATCAACATCGGTAAATCACCTTGATGTCCGTTAAATAAACCTGATTTAAATTAAAATGTTGAGTTCAGAATACCTTTACTCCGTGCAGAAGGAAAAACTAAAACCAGCAGGTACTGAATGGAATCTGAGGAGAGCAAGAGGACATTTATTTAAAACACAACCATGTAAAACTTAAAATGTAGCCAGTGAAAAAATTACTGATATACCAAAAACAGGAGATGTTACATTCTTCTTGATTCTGGTATCATTTGAGCAGCCAGTTCAGCAGCCAATGAATTACCCAAAAGACAGGGTACCTCAGAATGGACTTTCTGATATCACTATGAGAGACGCGACCACTACCAAAGGCTGAAAGTAAACCACACTCCACGTGTGGGCTCTCTAACCCTGCTCCTAATGAGCTAGTGTCCCATTGGTTCACGCCAACCCGCATCTAGCGCATCAGATTTTAATCGAATGCATGATCAGATGAATCAGATTAGTTACTAGTTGGAGTAAAAACACAGGGTAGCAATCTATAAACTGGTTGAGAGCCCTGCTCAAGTGTGACACTTATGAACAAATTCAGATGTAGCGGAAGCCATTTGGAACATGGCCAAGGCAAGTTAGGTTTCAGGGATTACGGGATACTTACTAAATACTTAACAGAACTGGCGGGATTTCCATCCTGGCTGTGAGGTTTCAGACGGGGAGGGATACCAACGCATCTGGGGAAACAAAGTGGAGGTAGATGGCATTACCACAGACAGAGTTAATGAATGACCTTAACGTGTTGAGGTGTTAATGGTCTCACAAAATATGGCTAGCATTTGTGAACTAACAATGGCATAAATAGTTTGACGCATTTAACATGCAAACACTTAGAAAGTACCAGTCGTCTCTTAAGACCATTCCGTGAGCTGTACAGGAAATCTACTGTAGTCAGGTCCAATTTCAGCATCTTTCACCACGTTGCCATTCGTTTTCCTGTCCACGCTACCACTGCATTGTGCCACGCATCAGACCATTGGATTTCCCAGCCAAGGGCGTTGGGAGAACACTAGTTAGTGGTTTTGGCTCTTCCATGCCCTATGGTAGCATTGCGTTTCCCAAGGGGATGTGCCATTGGGCCGAGGAACTAGACTAACAATTAACTTCCAATGAGAAGTCGCTTTGGTATCTTGAGAAATGAGGGTTCTTAACTCGGAAAGGGGATCAGACAAAGAAGCTGGAGGTCCCACCCACTTGGGGGGCAGAAGCTTGTAATGACAACGTCCACTTCTTCCTTACAAATAGGACACATTTTTAGCCGTTGGTTGTAAGTGTCATCGTTGGCCAGAGTCCCCAGAAATGTTGTACTGTCATGTGCCATAGCAGTGCACTAGATTGTTGCACCACTCAGCAGCCCTGGAGAGATAACATTGCAGACTGCTTAGCAGCAGCAAAGAGACTTGCATGTAGTCTGAAAAAATTATAAAATAGAAATGGACAATTTTAATGTAAAACATAAGACTTATTCCCTTTATACCCACATTCTAAAAATACGAGACCAAAACCATTTACCGGATTTAACCTGCTTGGTTTAGTATAAAAAAAAAGAATGATCGGTATTTATCAAAATAAAGCTCTCCACCCCATTGTTTAGTGAGGAATTATCACACCTAGATCATTTTTGATAACGCCCTTGCCAAAAGCATAAAAACTAAATGTATACATATTATAGAGCCTAAACAACCTCTCATTCCAGGCAAAAAGTTTCTCAAAGGTTTTTTTGTACAGAAACAATTGATATACTTTTCCTTGTCTAATTCATATGCTTATGTGCCATTTCACAACCACGCCAATTTCCTTTGGTAAAAAGAGGCAATTTCTTTTGCCTTTATCATGGCGACCCCATTATTTGTGCATATTAGCCTGGACAATTTGGCGTCAAGCTAAATTTTCCGTAGACTCACAACATCTAAGGTAAAGATTGGTCATTTAAAAGGTGCATGTATTACAAATGGCCATGATGACCGACCCAGTTCTGTGTGAGAACCCCCCCCCCCCCTCCCCCCCTTTGTACAGAGACGCTATACATCATGAACATACCCTATAGATCTGTCCTGCAGGGCTACAGTATGTCATATGTGCCAGGAGGCAGAACATAGTCGACCCATTTATTTCTTTGACCTTCACCTAGGAGTTATTGCCGTGGAAACTAGCAGGAATTTCAGAAGCAGCCAATCGATGGGCCAGGTCTCGACGGCTGGTTCTTAGAACAACCAGTCACAACTGATTAAGGGTTTTGAATGAACAGCGATAAAATGTTGAGTCATATCACACCACTCAGTGATGAATCACGGACATTCAGAAGGCAGATGAGAATACTTAATATCAAAGAGCATTTGATAATAAGATAGTGCCAGATAAATGCCTTAAACCCTTTCCCAGGACCTAGAGCAATGTTTCCCAACGTCAGTCCTCGAGTAACCCCAACACACGTCACCCTGGAAAAGCTGATTTCTCTCAGAGGCCCTGAGTGTTAGTTGACAGGTTGAATCAGCTGTGCTTGTAGGAGGGCTCCAGCAACAACGTGTACAGTTGGGGGTACTTGAAGATTAAGTTGGAAAACCGTGACCTAAAGAGAAACAGCAAGAAGACACCATCTCCCGCATTAACCAGTCATCCCTTAGGGTCAGAGTTCAGAGTGACTAAAACCTAGCTCTACCTGAGCCATGCTGTCAAGACTCACTAGTTTCAAGAAGTCACGAGAGCCAAAACAGTGTAGGCTTGGCTAACCGTTAACAGGTCTCTATGGGGGAACAGATTCACTCAACAACCCAACCAGAGAGCCAATTAAAAACAGATTTTCTCTGTTGAGATCTCTTAGCAACGATTCCAGGACACAGGAATGTTGTTTTGAGGAATTTTACAAAAACAGTGAATTGGACAGAAACTTATTTTACCCCACTACGGTGGACTCAGATTTAATGCATGTCAGGCAGATCAATGCACATGGAACCGGTCCCTTTTAGTGCCAGGTGGTACGTTTCTCAGTGTGGACAATGTCTTGACTGGATCATTATAACAGAACCACATTCAGGATAAGCGCTTCGGCCAAATGACCAAAACCCCTCCAAGTGTAAGGAGGTGGCAGCATCAAGGCACCGGTGGATCCCTCACCTGGGCGTGGAGGGCTGCGGCGGCGGCGGCAGCAGCCGGGTATGTGAACGCCGTGTGGGGTAATCCGGGGGTCAGCTCAGTGGTGTACAGGGGGTAAGGGGCCCACGCCTCAGGAGAGGCCGGGATCAGCGCTGCCCCTGTCAGGTCGTCTATATAGACACACAAACACAAGCTTAAATAGTCGTGGTACGACTTCACGGAACTGGGAAAATACTCTGCTGCCACAAACATCTACATGAACGAGGTACAGAGAAAAGTCATCAACATTGAGACCTTTGTCGTCAAACGGGTGCGGCCACTTCTGACTAAGGGAACAGGAAAGGGACATTTGCTTCCGGAAAAAGACCCCCCCCCCAATTTCAAAGCATGTTCTCTTTCTAGGTGCCATTTATGTAACCTAGAAATAGATTAAGTCACTAAAAGTAACCATCTCCCAAGGGGAATTCCAATCCAATAGATGAACGATGCGTGATATCAGATCGCTGACCTGTGAGTAAAAGCAAGAGAATCTGCACGTCAAGCATATAAACAGAGCCCACTGCCTGCACCTCTCTAGCACCTCTACTCCTTGTGCGTTCCAGGGGAAAGACAGGTGCCGAGACCATTACAAGTGAGTATGTAGGTGTAGCAGGAAGCAGATGCACATTTGAGCACCGAGATAGATAAATAAAAACAGATGCTTTGGACTAATCACTGCCAATGAGGACCCCGTTGTCAGGGGTGTGTCAAAAGGTGCTAGCATGGCCAATATCGGGACACCATCTATCATAAAACCACATACTGAACAATCAGAAATAAAATGTAATTGTGGGATACACTTTTAAGGCCATTCATGCAGACAAATCACACAGCAATGAGCTGCTTTTGTTTGGTACCTAGATGGATGACATTGTTTCAAAATGGCAAAGGAAAGTGACAAATTAAAAACGTAAGGCTGAAAGCACTAGACATGTTTCGAGTCCCAGTCTGCGCCACACTTTGATGGGTCCCTGTGAACTTTGCGTGAAGGGACGAAAACTCAAACACCAACTCGCAATGGAGGTGTGCTTCAGTCCCGATACAAAATACAAATGATCATGAAATGGATCAGTTTTCATGAAATTGATCATTTTTGGGCATACAATTCCTAGAATATCCATGTGACAGAATTCAACAGAATGCGCCCAGCAGATGAATTAAACTGTTGCTTCCTAAAATCACAGTGAATAAAATAGGAAGTGGGACATCGCACCCCCCAATTTGTCAGACCAGCCTATCACCATCACAAAAACTACAGGGAGCTAAAGAAAGCAACAGAAGAAAACCATAGTAGCTGGAGATGTAGGAGTGAATTAGTTGACCCAGCACTGTCTGTAGGTGGTGCAATACTGAGAAAGAACGCAAGAGAAGGGTGGGGGGGGGAATAGCCTATGTGCACGTGGTGAGTGCTTCTAGAGTGCAGCCGCACACTTACATGGATCCCGTGCAATGAAGTGAGCTCCTAGAGCAGGGTGGATATTTGTGGGGTTCGGTGTGGCCATCAGCTTACTCTTGGCCATCTTCGTGTTGGCTTTAGCGAACTCTAAGCGCAGGGTCTGGGGACTCTCGGGGTCAAAACGGATCCCCTAGGGAGACATGGGGAACACGGTAAGGGGTGAAGGTGGGAGGAGTGGCTAATCTGAGGAGGCGCAAGGTGCTCTCTAGTCTGTGCTCAGGTGCATGCAGGTAAACCTAGTCGGATACCGGGGTGACCCTTTGGGCCGAGGCCTCTAAGGAAAGTGTTTACATTAGGACAGGGTGGGGGGCTTCTGAATAGTATGGAAAGTGAGAGCTTTCGGTTGGTTATAAAGGCTGTACATGACTACATAGGGCAAACCGTAAAGGCCAAATACAGTCACAGTAAAACGGACACCCGGTTGCGTTTCAACTGCCTCATGGGAAAACTGACAAGTGGTTCATCTATCTTACTGGACAGCCAAGACCTGGACAAATCGTGCATTTTCATTCCGTTCTTTTGTGGAGGAAGAAGCCTGCTGGGTAATCAGGGCTGGCTCCACGTTTGCCTATTGGCAGCTGAATGGCTGCTTACATTTAAAGCGTTCTTTGCCGCTTCAGCGCCGGTCCGGTTGTCGAAGGTAACAAACCCGACAGGCTGGAAGAGAGGAAAACACTGGATCAGCACATAAACAATGCAAGGCTGATGGCGGTCAACCTGGCTAAAAATATTGAAGTCTAGATTGTGTCTCAACTTAAGGACTCCTGATCATTCTGACTTACTTTGTATGGCTCATACCTCGGGTACGGGCATAATCTCACCTGCTTTGATGTCAACTTGATGAGCGACCCTTCGTAACCCTGCAAACACAAGTCAAACCCAAAGCAGCTTTAAGTTGCCATTGAAAACAAGCAAGTACCAGGCTTGACAAAACAGACAATTATTCAAAAAAATGCATTAAGGAAGGAAGACATTATTGCAATAAGATTCTTGCCTACCTTAAATGGTCTGAAGAGCAAGTAAAGTTCTCTGGGCTTAATATCAACTGGAAGGCCACTGACAAAAAGTGTTCGTACCTGGAAACACAAAATGGTAACTTTGAGAATCCTGCTACCAGAAGCATTAAAAAGATTGCCACAAGGGTGTCTTTAAAAGTAAGAGCAAATAGGCATAACAAATTAATGGGAGGCACTGTAATAATTAAAAAGATCAAAGAACCTTCTAGAATTAACCAAACAGCATTATAGGAAAGTACATTTTACAAATGGCCTTTTATATTAGTTCAATGATTTAGGCTGAACTTCTGATTCAAATCCTAGAACTGTTATGCATGTCAGAATGAGTCTATAGTGAAGAGGTTAACAAACACTAATGAGAATCCTTGCTTTATCAGGAGTTGTAGGCCAAAACTAAACTAAAAACAGCTAATCACATTTGTATGGCCTGAATGAACTCAATGGTTTTTACTACCCATTTCCAACAACAACAACAACAACAACAACAACAAATTAAACACAGGTATAGGGTAAATAAATACAGGTATAGGGTATATTTGTTTAAGTTTTAATTCACACTGGATTTCTGCCTTTTTGGTAGCTTTATTCTTAGCTAGTGTTTGTTTAGCCCAATAAGCAAAACGTACAAATGTCGAACAGGGCTCAATAAACTAAGCATACTTCGGTCTGTGTGCAGCAAATCTGTCACGTTTTCGCTCTAGATGGGATGGGAACCTGACCCAGCCTATTAAAGGGTAAATGCAGAGTGCTTGTGAGTAGGCCGTTTAGCAGAATTTATTGCACTTTAGCCAAACATAACAAATATTAGTTAAATAGAACTTGCTGATTAAGCTCAACAGGTGGATTTTTAAGCAAGAGACCTGTCCTGTGGTAATGCAGCTTTTAGAAAGGTGTGGAATTAAGGAATTTTCATAAAGAAGCAGCTTGCCAAACCTATGCAATGCCACAAGGTTGCAGGATATTAAGGATAATAAGCATAGATCTAGGATAATCAGGAAAGGTTTTACGCACCAGTAATTTAGTACAGTTTTAATCCAGGGCCCTTCAAGAAAATCTAAAACCCAGCGTTGCAAGCTCCATCAGCTCCACAGGATAGGACAATGAACACTTAAAGCTATTCTCTCGTGAAGAGTACCCAAACTTAGTGCACTCTGGTCAATAAGGTGTGCCACTTCTACTTGTTAGTAACATTTGACTCCAGGAAGTGAAGTTGCTGGTATGGGTACAGCTAAATGAAGTCCAAGTTATACTTTACAATCATTTGGGTTTTGCAAAAATATTCACAAATGACCTTGTACATATCTTTAACAAAAATCTAGATTTTATGGAGTCCTCTCCCCTTGGCGTCTCCGACCACCCAAACAATGTCACAACTACCAAGATACGCTGAAGTTTGTTACGCATCAACAACTTAATTGGTTCCAGGGGTCTTGGCTTTTACCAATGACCTCCAGTCCGAGAACAGTAAGCCCTATCAAATGATGGCAGTAACGCTGCAGCAAAACCAAACCTGACGCCGAGGCCGTTATACACCATGTTGACAGACAGCCAGATACATAATCGGACCAAAGCAGTAAACCTCCAGATTTCCATTAGACTCACCCAGGTTGAAGACGACAGAGGTGAGGGAGGAGCCAATTAAAGTAATCTGCACTACTTGAAAATCATCCAGAAGCGTACAACATCCCCTTTCCATGGGTTAGGGTTAGTTCAATTGGGTTAATTGAAATTAAAAATAAAATATGAGTCCTCCTTATTTTTTGGGAAAGGCTTTTACATATAGGGAGACCGGGGAAGTGGAGACAGGTGAACAGGATCTTTATAAAGTATGTACATTGAGACAGGAGCATTAACGCTAAACCACGGCTTAGCATAAAGTTAGAATGAAAACCATAGAATATAGTTCACTCACCCTAAACCATAAATCCTTGCAGGAAAATGTGATTAGGGATTTTGCCATTTCACCATACATTTAACCCTTCAAGAAAGTTAGAATGCCTTCAAATATTCTGCTTCATAACGGTAAATCTTGTCAGGTCAATTTGATGTTTGTCAACATATTTGCTTCAATTACATATTATTATTATTATTATTATTATTATTATTATTATATTTAGCCAATATCAATAAGACAAGATATTGCGTTATCAAAAAGCTGAGGAGATGCAAGCCTACACTAAACACATTTTAAGTCAGATGTCCTATGGAAGAAATGAATGGAGCAAGAACACAAAGCACCACTGAGTTGGGCGTCAAGGTCTTCTGGGGTTTATGACTGCTATTTTGTTTTGTGAAGACTTCATGGTGGGTTTTAAATGTGCCAGAACCAGACAATAGATCGCCCCCATGGTAGACTATAAGCTTAAGGGGCCAGACAGGAACAAAGCAGATGAAACAATTCTCCATTTCTAACGCAATTATGTACTTTAGCCAAACAGTAGCTCCAATGTTCTGTAAACCTAAACAGTTGGGCTAGAAAATGTACACAGGAACTACTTCAATCCATTTTGACTCAGTAATGAGCTTCTAGGATTTCAAATGTCGGTTCTCTTCATTTCAGGTCACTCAATAAAATGTACAATTAGACAGCTTTGCAAGTGTCATGTCAAAATAAGACTGCTACCCATTCATATTGGCTTGGAAATATTATAGACATTAAAAACAGTTAAACAAGACCTACTGATTACATTGTGATCAGCTATCAATGTGATCAGCTATCAATGACAGTGAACCTGGAGCAGTTGAAAAGGCCTTTAGTGCACCAAATACTCAAACCCGCTATGCTTCTTGCCAAACGTTACTACCGTTATAGGATACATACTCCCATTAAAAGGCTCTTAGAATACAATTAATGACCTTTCAAGTTACTGTACTGTTGGAACACCAGACCTGTACATGACAGAACATTTTAGTGAGTAACATTAACAACCATTACAGAGCTGGCTAATGTTACTTTTCATTCAATTGTAGGATCCTGAGATTACAACAAATCCTCTATGATCTTAGCTACGAAGGATGTTACAATGGATGCAGGAACTGGAAGTCAATCAGGTCATGTTCTAAACCTATTATCTTGAAGTTTATTTAAAAAACTTTGCAGACGTTGTTTAAAAACGATGACGTCAAACATATTTATATTTGATTTTCGTTGGAATAGAACAGTTGTACTATTCCAGTTTTTGAGGCAATTAAATAAAATAGGATCCCAATCTAAAATTGGATACTCAAAATTACTACACCAGACAATTGTTACGGTTTGTCCTATAGAATGTGTTATAAAACCTGTAGATACATTGGGGTTTGGTTAATCATCTTTTTTTAAATGCATTACGGAGTTGAAGAAGCTAAAGATACCTTTTCACACATCATTATGGCGAAGAATTTCCGACGTCGGTTAATGCTTGTATAAGGCTGTCCTGCAGAACATACCACATTCTTTCAAAAACAACGAGAAAGCCTGCAGTTATCAAACTCGCTAAAAACCGGCTAGTGTGATATACTGCAGGCTTACAGAGTTAGAAAGAACTGCTTTTGCCTGTCACGCACCCCACTCATGGAATGTCTTGCAAAGCAGCCTTGATGTTCTAGTGCATGTACGGAAATTTAATATTTTCTTAATTACATTTTATGGTCGGAATACGATTCTGTATGTAAGGTGTTTTAAATGTATCTACGCATTTGGAAAGTCAACTGTCAGAAATTAGCCTAGTCCCAATCAAGAATGGAACACTACACAGGACATAGAAATCCGAACTTTTCTTGAGGAAATACCCGAAGGTCAAGGGAGACAAATGAACGATGCAATAGCCGCTTTTTGTAAACAAGATGGTATCTCAACGTCATTTTAACTAACATTAAAGTCAATATTTAAAGTCACGTTTATTGGCGCTTGTTTCACAAGGTAGTTTATAGCAGGTGTGTCAGTGTTAATCCGCCGACTACCTCTGTAAAAAGTGACTCAAAAGTCAACATGCCATAGTTCTGAGATTGTACTACGTGATATCCACATCGGTTTGTTCAAAAATGTATGCTGGAGAGAAAAGAAAGTTGCCTCATTTTCCAGTATTATGTCCCAATAAGGCCTTATTAAGTTTATTTTTCAAAAGTTCTACTAATTCTGTACGACTCGCTAAAGGTTATAAAAAAGTGTAAGTTATGGCATGACGCATGAACAAATTTGACTGCCCATAGCTTTGATATCGGCAGACCGGCAACTTTTATTATAAAGTTTTAGGATACAAAACGTATACTACGAAGACAACTAGCCTACTTCAAATGTACACCCTATATAAAATAAAGTTTTATGATTTAATGTATGCTAATTTGACCTGATAGAATCATCACAGACCTGGTCAATCAACCCTACTGACACGTACACGTTTTATTTTATTATTTACAAAACACCAAAGGCTAAGCTCCCCTTACCTCCTCTTCCAAGGATACAACATTGTTGTTCGGCTCAGAATCAGTTTTGAGACTCATTGTGTCACTTTTACGCTTCTTTGTGCAAGAAAAAAATAGATTTTCCCTGTCGGTAGACGTTCCCCCGAAGTGCTTTAAAGTTGCAGAATAAATATTTGTGCCGTTTAGTGAGACTTCAGAAAAGGAGTGACTAGGTGAAGCCGTGCTTTAAAGCCAAAAGTATCCGAGGACTTAACACAAAATAAAAGTTAATAAACTAAAGGTGGATAGGTGCACTGTGAAGGTGAGAGAAAGGGAAAAAAGAACGGCTCTTGTTACCCCCTTGCTCACATTAAGCTCATTTGAGGTAAAACGAAATAAGGAAGAAAAAGTCGACCTAGGGAAAATGTAAAGGTACGGGGTCCACGCTGTTGTCTCTCGTTCCCTGCTTTCCAATTTGCTCGTCAATTACATTAAAAGCCAAAGCGAATGAACTGCACTCATTTCTGATGGCTCTCAGCTGGTCCTGCAAAGCCCAACCCACTCCACGACTGCATCACGGTCTCTATGGGAACCCTCCTGGCCAATAGACACAGTTGTCCAAATTTCTCTTGCATGTTTTATTGGGGTTTCGTGTTTTCACATGGTTCAAGACAAACTTTATAACCTGTAAATTATTTCACTCATAGGCCTACACTCTTTAATTTCAAAGAAGGAATTGGATAGTACTTCACTTCATCTGCATAATCGGTATTGATGTATCCAAATATTGATAAACTCGATATTGCTGTATGTCAATAATGACTAACTCATTTATCACTGAAATATATTACACATATATTAAATTAAAAAATTTACACTACATAATAATTAATATTACATTTTGTATACTTTAGAAGATCACTAACATCAGAAAAGAGGGAAATGTGCACTTCAGGAGAGTGGTAGAGTAAGCCGTTTAATATGTTGCGGGCCTCTTAGAAAGATTTCCTTGTAGGTCTAGACAAAGCTACAATAAACATTTTTTTGAATACTGACTTTGCCCAAGAATATCAATGCAGAAAGATGACACAAAATCTCAAAATGCATAAAGGGCAGTATATAAAAGAAAATAAAATAAATTGGTTAAATTATGAATTCTAAAAATTATCCTATGATTTATTTATTTAACCATTCACGATAAAACTCCAATACCACCCCTGAATTTAAGACTAAAGTAAGACCTCCCAAGTTGTCAGTCTTTACAATGCAAAATACAGTGCATGCATTCGTTTCTAGGTTATAATGTATCCTTGTGTTTTCTTCTCCTATAATTTACCCTGTCCTGGGACCTACCCCTTGGTGCTGAATTAGCTGCTAATGAAGCGATCAAGGGAAGGTTCTTAGGAGGGACCCCAGACCTCTGAAGGCCTCGACGCGGAGCAAAACATCACCCCTGGCTCAGCTAAAAGGGTTCCCTTCTCTCCCTATTCCCTCACGGTTCGACCCCAGTGCAGGACACAGGACCTACTTTCGTTCCCTCAGGTGTTAATGATTTCTGCCCAGAGCTTTGCGCGGACCATTACATATTCGTGGCAAGACTGAGCCCTCAACATTAGCTGCCCTGGATGCTCAATTAAACAAGAATGGGACAGAATGTTACAGAAACAGTACAATGAAGTTGTTCGGAAAGGGATTGGAAAATAAAAAAATTGCAGCCCCTTGCTTTTCAGTGTGGGAGACCCTGTTGAAGGCCGTACGTTGACACAGTGTACCATTTTCTAGTGTGGAGCTAGCTTGTGTCTCCACGAGCAGACTGTTTCCTGACTTTGTGTGGGAACACAATTAGGATAAGGCCGGGTTCCCGGGGAGCGGGGGGGGGTGGAAATATTTGGTTCTTTTGTAATCATTGACCCAATGTTGTTTCTTACAGCCAGCTCTATAAATAGACACACCAGGGCCTCTTTCGGTTTTCCCTCCCTAACTTATTCTTGGCAGGGGAGCAATATATTAGCCCTTCTAAGTAACCGTGGAGTGTAATTCATTTTTTATCTTGTGAAAACATTGCTAGTTGTGTGAGGGACTCGTTTGTGTGATATAATGCAAACAGAATATTGCAATTCAACATTTTCTCAGGTAAATTTACCACTTATTTTATGGTATTAGATTAAAACTGCTGATCATGTTATGGTTTATGTTGCTGTTTGTAGGATTGGTCAACTTCTCACAAACAGTACACAAAAACAAATACACATGTATAATCTGTACGACATCTCAAACGTCTCATTACATAGAGTATTGTATCTAATACCGTTGGCTCAGGATGTTAATGTTCAACTGCTATGCAGATGTTATACACAAACACATGGCTTGGTTTATATCCAGGTCGAAGTAGTGAAAGACGAAACTTCCGTATTTTTTTTATGTGCTATTCAACACTTGAGTGAAAGAGGGACCTTTTCCCCCAAGGCGTTTGTTTGCAGAGCCTGATTGCTTGATTTCTGGAGGGCTTTCCCGAAGCTTTCCTTTCCCCTCCCTTTATTTTTATCCATAGGCCTTGCTGGCGTGGCTCAAGTCCTGGATTTTAGATCCGGGCACTCAGCTATGTTGGGGTAGCAGGTTAGCCTAGTGGTCAAGAGTGTTAAGCATTAAATGGATGGTCGCTGACTCTTATCTCTGAGCTGACAAGGTGAAAACCCCTGGAATTCTAACCTTTAGCAAACTGGGTAACCCTAATCGCGCCCAGGGTCGTTGCCAAAAATAAGAATCAGTTTTTAGCATTTATACCTGGTAAACAGTATAAATGCGTTTTGAAGAAGATTTCTCAGTACTGATGAGGATACAGAACCATAAAATGGCTACTGTATTCTTGTGTTGGCTATAGAGGCTGTCATAAGGGCTGAGGTTGGCCAATGAGGATAACAAAAATATTCAATGGAGAGGGGATTTTAACTTTTTAAAATATTTTGTATATTTTTTTATAAGACTATGGGAAACTAAACAGATTGACAGAAAGTATAGGAAAGCACATACCGTGACCCGCCAGGGATTCAAACCCCTCCGGTACCGGGCTATCTGGTTCAGAGGTCAACCACTCACACAATTCTTGGCACGCAACCCTTCCCTCCTGCTGGGTAAATCTCCATAACAACAGCCTCCAAGCACCTGAACTCCATAAACCTCAGGGATCTACATAATGGCCTTTGTTGTATCTCATATTCCAATTTGGGCCAGTTTTGTCAAGGTTGTTTTACACAAGACATTGTCAGTTTCCATGCGGATGTGTTCCAAAGTAAGCAAATTCATTGAATTGCTGTTGCTGGATTCCACGGGGTTAGCATCAAAAGCCTGACCAGTGGTTGTAAAATTTAGTTATAAACTGACTGTAAAATTAATAAATGACAGCCAAGGAGTTATCCTATGTTTTAGATGGTTGGTAAGTGGAAATTCATTACAGTTGTTACTTGGGGATGTTTTGGTGTTGCTACCAATCAATATTATTCATAGAAAATGTGGAAGCTTGTTGCTTGTCCAAAAGTGCCAAAAAGAGTTATGCGATGTTACAATCCCTTTTCTTAAACTTGTATGGTTGAAACTAGCTTATTGTAGAAGAAGAAAGCATTAGTCCCAAATGTTAAAAGTTATTGTTTGGAACAATTTAAAAAGTTGTCTTTTAGTTGAATAACAAATTTCTGAATGTTCATAATGAGCAGATGTTGATTAACAAATTACAGAACGTTCATTATGAGCAGATGTTATTTGACAAATTACATATTATTAATAAAAAAAACACTTAATTATTAGCATAATAATTTTTATGCTGTGTATTTGTGATGTTCATTTATAGAAACTGAAAAATGCTTGATGAAGTATAGATAATAGCATAAAGCTTTTGTCTCAAGTATGATTTTTCTGAGGGTCCAATAAGACCTATCTTATTGTTCAAATCAACTCCCCTTGACAATTTGCCTCATTCACCTACCAATCTTAAAAAAAATCTTAAGACCCACTTAAGCAGCTTCCACAAATATTCAGACATTTACCAATGTTTTTATATTTGGTAAAAACATAATCTACACACATTGAAGAGCACACTTATGCACATTTGAGTGCTGACATGTTTGTGCTAAATAATTATTTATTGTATATTCTTCAAATCTACAGTTTTGTAATATATCATATTTAATTTACAATAACATTTTATCATTTATAGCAATTAAAGGATTTTAATTATTCTCGCTTTTGGCAAATATAATTGTTTTGGCCTCAGATTTGCTCCTACGTTGTTCACGTTGTGCAGCAGTACGTCCACTTCAGAACAACAGAATAGATTTTTGTTTGGAGTTTGTTGCTCCGTCTTTGGTTGTTGGTTTGGGCATCTTGACTTCTCTTTCAACTTTTCTTTCGAATTTCTGTGTGCTAATTAGGAACAACTGGCACGCACTTTTGATTTACAAAGACAATGGGATTCATAAATTTTTTAACATTGGTGCCAACAATTTTGCATTTTAAGAATACAATATGAATCTGACCATTTTGCAAGGGCTGAAATGAATAGTTTTGATTTTTGATCTTTTCAAATTATTGACCTACAAAAAGTAGATTTTTAAGTCCCTCAACAAAATCCGCTCTCCTAGCCCACAACCAATTCCTCAACTTCTAACCCTAAATCTAACCCCTAAGCCAAAAATAGTCTTTCTATAAATGACAATTGTACAAAAGGTCATCACTTGTCAGTATTTTCCACATTTAAACATGCTTCTGTGGAGGACTTTTTGAGGAGGAATATTAGTCCTAGTAAGGCACCACAAGAAAACACCCGCACACCCATTGTAGACAATGAAATCACATACAAGCAGATGACTAGTCAAAGGAACCAGAGGGAGGCTGTAGGATGAGGCGGAACCAGCTGGGATAGCAGCAGCTCCCCTGCCTTCTGAAAACAGTGAAGAGTCCCCCTCCTTTTAAGGTGATCTCCTGGATATGTTTTGCCCAGGCCCAGTGCTCTCTGTGCCAAGATCAGGGCGAGTGGTTCTCAGCGACTCCTCCAGCACTGTCATTGGAACATACAACACCCATCTTACGCACGTGTTTACCACACACTCTGACATCTCCCACAGAAAATAGAGAGGGAGAGAGCAAGAAAACGGAACATGTGTTACAAAGCGGTAGTTAGACGCATACACAACAAACATGTATGCAGGAACAGGACCAAACTACGCTGTCCCTAGAATATACATTACACGTTCGGAACAATGAACTATATAAACACAATAGCTCCAGTCCAGTACCACAGGTCCATTTATGGTGTCCTGCGCTGGCCCACTTAAACCATCTTCACTGTTTATTTTGCTGAGGCATTTAGGAGCGTAGCACTGCCTAAATCTCACAATGGCAATTATCTGTTAAAGGAGCAGTTCACCCAATGACAGTATGATGTGTTTCCATTTTATGAACATGCCCTTTAAATATCTTCTCAGTCTAAAAAGAATTGCACTTGTTGTGTCTTAACATGGCTAGAGGCCAAGAATATTCCACAACTAGAATGTTTTATTAAAAATAAAAAACAAATGATACACATACAGTACCAGTCACACAACAGTCCATCATTACTTTAAGACATGACGGTCAGTCAATCCGATAATTTCAAGAAATGTCTTCTTGAAGTGCAATTTCAACAACCATTAAATGCTATGAGACTGTCTTTCATGAGGACAACCACAGGAATATAAGACCTATAGTTATCTCTGATGCAGAGGATAAGTTCATTAGAGTTACCTCTCACAGCCTCAGAAAGTGGCACCTCAGATTACAACCCAAATAAATGCTTCACAGAGAATGTGTAAATCATGCTCATATTGCTGCAAGGAAAAGGACATTGATGAAGTGCTGTATCAGATGACCTGGCCTCCACAATCACCTGACCTTAACCCAATAGAGTTTGGAGTGAGTTGGACCGCAAATATCTTCAAGGCTGTTAGAAACACATTCCAAGTGATTAACTCATGAAGCTGGTTGAGAGAAAATCAAGAGTGTCAAAATGTCTTCAAGTCAAACGGTTGATACTTTAATTTCATTTAAAATTAAAATGTATTTTTGTATGATTTGCTAAATACTTTTTTGGTTATTAAATGATTGCATAAGTGTTATTTCATAGTTCTGATGTCTTCACTATCATTATACAATGTTGAAAAAAAAAAAAAAATTAATTAATAGGTGTGTCCAAACTACACTGGCACTGTACAATTCCAGCATCCTGTAAATGGAGAGACAATTGTACGAGCACTAATCTACACACATTGTAATATGAATGCTTTCCTTTAATATTTAACTTGCCTCGCTGTCCAACGGGAGTCAGTGTCAACTTAATTCACCTACTTAAGAATTTTAGCTAATAACATACGTTGTTATGCTAGAATCTGAAATGTGCTGATTCTCCAAAACCCAGAAATGCTAAAACATTGTTCCACAGCGATCTGAGAGTAAGTGTTGTAGTCATTGTACACAACAAGTCATTGAGCTTAAGGAAGCAGTCAACCCTAACACTAAAGTATGTACATAATAAAAATAGTATGAAACAAGTGTTATATGTTCTCCGATTTTTTAATTTTTTAAACTTAATTACTAACAATTTCCTTTTTACAGCACTGCATGTCCACATTATACTCATCACAAATTAAAGTTGAAGCTCTCTGAAGTAATTAATAGAATAAAGTAAATTATGATTGATTTGAACATGCAATGCAAAAATGCTATTATCTATCCAGTGACTAGGAAACATTTTGTGGCACAACTGCTAAAACGTTTGTCCCGATAGGGTCTCTAATGCTCCCCATATCCTGTGTGGTCCAATGGCTTTCATTGCATTGATTCGATACCCAGCTAAATAAACCAGGATGAACCCTATTTAGAGAGATCTGAGCTATTTTGTGTTTTCCAGTCCATGTAGGGAAGTGAGGCAGTCAAGGACATCAAAGCAAATACTCAGAAGAAAAAAATACACCTCACCTAAAGCTATATTGTTTCTCGCTGACCTCTGCGTGAGTGCGTGAGTGCATGGGCGGGTGTCAGTCGTACCACAGTCAGGAAGGGGAAACGAAATAACTAGTATGACGGGCTCTCAGGCTTTCACATGATGGGAACTCTGGAACAACGTCACAGGGACTTTCGTGAAGTGGCCCTGCATGTTTAAACCACAGCCCCGCAGGGCCTGTAGGGTGGGACACAAAAACGTCTCCTAGAGGAGGCCTCAAACCCAAATGTTTTTAGATTCTAAAGACTGACTGAGGGCTTGTGTGTGTGTGTGTGTGCGTGGCTTTGTGAAAAGTCTATGGGGTGTTCCTTATGAGTGTGTGTAGCCTGATTTATCATTCCTCCACTTCTGAGCCAGCTGATGGAAAATCAGGAGGGTCGCACACCAAGAATAGGCTCTAGGAGGGAGGGAGGAATCGAGGGGTTACCGGCCAGTGGATGGGGAGATCTAGAGACAGAGAGAGAGTGATATGCCCGATCTCCCCTTCTGTCTCGCTCTTCCTTAAAAGGGCCTGTCTGTTCCTGCAGACCTTATCTCCTACTTGTGGAGAGCAGGAGGACTGGTCCGCTCCCTGACACTCAGCACATCCCCTACCCCCTAAGGAGGAGTCCTGATAAGCACATTAAAGGCTGACACTGCCGTCCCAGGGATCAGCTCCACGATAGGGCACCTTGGGAGGGATGCCTGGGTCTGGTTCTGGGGGAATGATTACGGAGCTCGAGTCGCACTTTTGCGGGTTAAAGGGTCGGTTTTACTGTGGGAAAAATCTGTAAATCTCATACGGGGCCTTGGGATTAGGGTTGGGAATTGGAGAGGATATGTTTTGAAGTAGGGTACATTCAGTGGCGGACCTTTGAGGTGAATGACCAAATACCATTGTCATTGTTTCCACTGTCAGCATTGCTGGACAGCCATGTATACAGTGGATATCTATTTTCTGTACACTCTTATTGAAAACACAAATTGTTCGGAAAAAATGTCTTAAATTAATGTTTGACCTTTTTAAAAAGAGCTCATAAACCAAGTGAAAAACAACTGGATAAATTCTAAATAATAACAACTTAAAAACTGTTAATCCCTTAATGTGCACACCCCAATGCTAATAATTCTTTCTTGCATTACAGCTTATTTTGGATCTTAAAGTATCTTAAAAGAAGCTTTATTTTCTTATTCAACAATTACATTTACAAGACTGTAAATCACATGGCAATTGATGTTTAAAGTGGTTGTGTATATCACCTGCCAACTCTCTGTCAGTCAGTGGTGGCTAGAACCAGCACTAGTCTTGCAGACAGCAGTGTTCTGTGACAAGAGTGGCCTTAAGACAGAGAACCAGAAACAGGCTTTTAGCAGCCCTCTGAGGACCTGTCTTCCATCTCGCTGCTTCTCCTTCCACACAGTCGATTCTTCTGCTTCATTACACAGGCAAGAAAGTACAGAAAGTACCTCTCTCTTATCTCACATGTTGGGCATGCTTTTAGAAACAGCAGACAGTCAAAGAGATGGAATGCAAATTAAAAATAAATGCAATGTTTGCGTTGGGAACAATGTTATAAAAAGAAATGGGGTTGGGGGAGCAGAGAAAGTTTAGTGTAGAGTTGAAGGGAAAGAGCTGAACTTAATGCAAATGTACTCTGCCATTTTTTACAATAGGATACATATGCATTTATGGTATCACAAAGCAAATGCAGAAGACTGATACTTCAGTACTATAAGATTGTTTAGTTCATGTTTTGAAGGTAAGGGAATTTAAATCTTTCAGTACATACTCCATATGACATCACAATATTGAGTATCCCCAGAGAACACAGGGTTGGCCAATCTGATTTTGTCTATTGTGTTGTATTGACCCTTGATATTAGTAGAACTTTGGATAAAATGGAAGGTCATCTTCTTTTTGGTAACTTCCTGGAAACTACTGTGAGCTGGGAAGCACCTGTACATTAATCGCTTTACCCACCAACTTCAGACGTTTTCACATCTGGCTAATCTAATACACTCTGTATTAATAGAATGCAGATTCAAGTGATAACATTGTTCAGTAATTTGAGTGGGTGTTTTTTGTCTGTGTCAACAAACGTGATCTTTAAAAAAACAACAAAAGAAATGTCGTGTCCATGATCAAACACACACAAATCAAAAAGTAACCAGTTTCTCCTGTGGAGGTGAAACTGCATGAACTGGGCCAAATTCACAGGTTAAATATCTTGACCCACATGAGCCTTGAGGATTCCTAGCCCAGCTGACTGAGGCGTGAAACGGCTGCTGCTGTCAAGCCCAATAAGGCTCACCCCCTACAGTCACAACACGTCCATGCATCTGCCACTGATGTCCAGTTACCCTTATATATTCTGGGCATAATATTGTTCGTATTATTTAGATTGGATTGGTTTTTAAAAACTATGTTTATTTCTTGGTAATTATTAAGATTAAGCAGGGAGAAATTAGGATGGTAATTGATGGCTCCCTGGTGAAATATTAGCGTATAATATCAATATTGTAAGGATGTGAAATTAATAAAATAATGTACTGTGATTAATATAATAACAGTCTTAAAATCTTAAAATGTGTTCATATTTTTTCTCTAGTACATTACAGAATGTCTTGAAATATCTTCTGTTATGAATTTTACAATGTGTTGAAACAAGCAAGTTTATTTACATTCCTAAAAAAAGGAAACACGTAATAATCACAGTATAACACCAAGTTAACCTAGCTTCAGGGATATCAATCTGTCCAGTTACAAAGCATACATGATTGTGAATCAATTTCACCTGTCTTGTTGCAAATGAAAGTAAAATGAAACAGGTGGAAAGGCAACAGCGAGACAACCCCTAAAAAGGGAATGGTTTTGCAAGTGGTGGCCACAGACAATTTCTCTCTCCTTATCCTTCCTGACTGATTTTTCTCTAGTTTTACTAGTGTCCTTGTCACTACTGCTAGCGTGAGGCGATACCTGCAGCCCATTCAGGTTGCACAGGTAGTCCAGCGCCTCAAGGATGGCACATCCATACATGCTGTCACAAGGTTTGCAGTGTCTCTCAGTGCCTCAAGAGCATGGAGGAGATACCAGGAGACGGACAGCGGAGAGCTGGACAGGGCCGTAGAAGGGCATCAACATAGCAGCAGGATCATTAGCGAGGAGGAACAGGAGGAGCCCTGTTAGAGCCCTACAAAATGACTTCCAGCGGTCTACTGGTGTGCATGTCTCTGACCAACCTGTCAGAAACAGACGCCATTTGGGTTACATGAGGGCCCAACATCCTCTAGTGGGACCTGTGCTCACAGCCCAGCACCGTGCAGCTCCATTTGCCCCGTCTCTTCACAGATGAGAGCAGGTGGTTCACAGTGAACACGTGACAGACGTGATGGGAGACGCTGGGGTTAACTTTATGCTGCCTGCAACATCATCCAGCATGACGGGTTTGGTGGTGGGTCAGTGGTGGTCTGGGGAGGCATCCTAAGAGGGTTGCACAGACCTCCACGTGCTAGCCAACGGTACCCTGACTGTTGTTAGATACCGGGATGAAATCATTACGAATCCAAGTGAGAACCTCTGGGACGATATGTATCGGTGCATCCAATGCCTCCTACTAGGGTCGCAGACTGTCCAGGAGCTCCGTGATGCCCTGATCCATATCTGGGAGGATATTTCCCAAGACAACTTCCGCTGTCATCAGGAGCATGCCCAGATGTTGTCGGGAGTGCATACAGGCATGTGGGGGAAATACACACTACTGAGTCACATTATGAGTTAGAACAGCATGTGATTTCAATTGTTTACTTTGAGTATACACACAGTACAGTAAAGTACCACTTTAAAATCAGACATTAAAAACATGGTGTTTTATTGGGAACTATGTTTGATTTTAAATGAACTACAACTACCCTGTTTCCAAAACATTTGGCATGCATAATAAAATGCTAATAAAAACAGAATGCAATGATGTGCAAATAATTCATCCCTATATTTAATTGAAAATATTACAAAGACAACAAATGTTGAAACTTTGAAATGTTATTGTTTTTGAAAGAAATGAATGCCCATTTTGATTTTGATTCCAGCAACACATTTAAAAGAAGTTGGGACGGGGCATGTTTGCCCCTGGGTTGCGTCATCTCTTCTAGAAACAATACTGTGTAAGTATTTGTGAACTGAAGAAACCAATTGCTGTAGTTTTGAAAGTTAAATGTTTTCCCATTCTTGCTCTATATAGGATTGCAGCTGCTGAACAGTTCAGGGTCTGTTGTATTTTTCATGTTTGAATGCACTAAATGTTTTCAATAGGGGACTGCAGGCTTGATCTATCAATACCCAATCATGTTACTGACCTGTTGCCAATTGACCTAATTCGTTTAGTGTGATATTCCAACAGGTTTAAATTTGTAGCAAAGTGGGCATATATTTTTCAAGAAGCAATAAAATGTCTCAGTTTCAGCATTTGACATGTTTTCTTTGTAAAATGTTCTATTGAATATAGGATTTAAATGATTCGCATATAATTGCAGCCTGTTTTGATCTAAATAGAAGTCTGTTACTCCCTGATTCCACAGCTCCCCCACAAGCTATGCTCCTGAGCACGGGACCAAGTACCATAACGATGTAAAACCAGCCCCTCTATCTGGAGAGCTATGGAGTGTTGCAGACACATGATACAACTTTAAATCACACCTAAGCTTTTCAAGGCATTTTCCTGAGCCTATTGTTTTATACACTGTGGTTAGAATCGGGATTTGGTGGATAGTCGGCCACCTTTGATGGATACATCTTTTTCCAAATTCATAAGCTAGGCTAGTTCAATTATTGGCAAAAGCATGGCTAGAAATGTTGGTATAGAAACTAGAAACAGTTAGGTATTAAGCGCAGACAGGTGATGGGTGAAAAAGGTAGAGTTCAGATTGGTGAACACATGCCTAATTTACATAGCTGTAGACAAATAGTACCTGTGATATGCACAGGAGAGCTCCGCCACAAGAACCCTAACATGTTGCCAAGCTGGTAGATAGGTGCCAAGGGCTAAGACTGAGTAGTTTTACATTCTGTACCTATGCGATATGGAATCCACTTCAGAAACAAATGTGATATGTTATGTTTGTTTTAAATAAAAAAATCATTGTAGTATGACTTGTTATAAATTATAAATTCAAATGATAAGTGCTTAGACTGCTGCATAGACCTCCATACAAAAGGGTTTGCATATCTCTCTTAGACAGAGTTTGGATGATGGTGTTCCTCTCACTCACCCCTCAGGTTTAAAACATGGCCATATACTGTCAGCTTTTATGTGCCAGAGTCAAAACCTAGAAATCTCCTCTATTTCTTTTCTTTTTTTTAAAATGTGAGGTAAAATTTGATGTATGTATTTTGATGTATTACTAACCCTAACCGGTTGCAGGTGTCCCCATACCTCGCTGGTCTTGGCTCTCTACTCAGCTAGCTAGTCAGCTAGCACTGTTAGGGCATTACATCATGCGCATGGCTAAAAGCAAAAAGAATAGACCTCTTTCTGTGTTTGCAAACATTCCCGCAGAGGAGCTATGCACACCATGTTGGTAGTAAAACACCGGGAGGTCTTATGGCGTGCCAGCAAAATATATTTACATGTTGTATATGAGAGCGTTTAACACTACTTTTGAATTGTAATTACATATTAAGGCTCAGGTGAAAGTTCATGCTAAAAGAGTGAGTAGTGTTTCCAGATATATAACATGAATTTGCGGCATTGTACCGTCTCAATGCAAAGTTACACCTCGCATTTATATTTTTTGAGTTGAAAATGTCTTATGTGAATGAAAACCCTTGCAGCAAGCATGTTCCCTATAATAAACGTCAACCTTAATATCTTCAAATATATACTGTAACTTTCATCTTAATTTGACCAGTAACCGTGTCTCTCTGTATAATATTTAACCCTAATTACTCTCCTTGTTGTTGCTATAAACAACAATCTGTTCTTAGTCAACTTGGTCAACTTAGTCACCTGGTCATTAATTGTTAAAAACATTTTAATAATATGAATTGGAGGTACTGTATTTCGACCCATAAAAGTGGACAATAACAGCCACATAAAATTTGAACCTGGCTCAGCAGCTAACAGGCCAGTCAACATGTAGCCCCCAGACTGCTCTGAACAGTTTGCAAAGTCATTGTTTCATGGTACAAGGGTGTTTGTTAGTAATAAGGGATGTATGTACTAAGCAGGACGCAACACTAAAACAAAGGGGAATACATAGAAAAATATGGTATGTTTCACGCTCTAAAGAACTCATGCCAACATCTGCTGTGCTCTTCACTTCCAGACGGCTGATTTCAGGCTCCCGGTCTGTAAGATGTCTGGGGATGACGTCAGTACGCACACAGCACGGAACATGTTCCATTTTGAAATGCACATCCAAGCAGGTAGAAATACGTCAGGGAGTGGCAACGACAGAGTGGACATCCTCCTCTGCTTCCAAACCCATAATACAAATGTTAGTCAACTAACCATGCCTTGCAGGCCCTGTTGGAGAGCCACCCCGTAACTCCAAGCTCCCACTGACTACACAGTGAATGATGAATATGAAAATAATCGGTAGCCCCTGATCCAATTCCCGCTTTCGTCTGTGGGCCCCGTTTCTGGGATCAGGCATGTACGTTACAGCTCAATGCCTCTACCGTCTGAGGTTTTCAATATTGCAGTGCTGCTGTTCAGAAGATTCAACCCCCTCATTTCCCCCAACCTTCTCCCCTCCTTTATGCCTCAGTGAACCTGTCCGATTGTATCATCGCCACCAGGCTGTTAAAGCCCTCACCCTGCGTTTGTCAAGTCCTCCGCACCTAAAGTGGAACGTCTATTCATTTTCTAGGCAGAGGAAGGTACGACTTTCACAGCACCGCCTGTCTTAAAAGGAAGGAGGGATCCCTTGCCTCTCCCCGGTTCTCACCAGCTGCTTGTGTCCATAAAGCTGTTAATATCATCGCTCAAGAGTGTCTGCGTTTCTTTACTTGTCGTGGTGTGACGGGCCAGCTTGTTTATTTGTATGTCTTTGAGGTGATCAGGTCCTAGTCTTGATGTGGTGAATTCAGCCAGAGAATAAAAATATTGGGGGGGGTGCAGCTGACCCTGGAATATGTTTGACCTTGGGGTCAAACATATTCCAGGTTAAACTGCCACCCCCCACTCAAGATAAGTCTGTTTCTGGTGCAACACAGGAAAAAGGGCGGACCTTTCTGATACCACCCAAGTGACATTACCGCCCCTGTTATCTAGCACCAAGTCAAGATAAACTACACACACCCCATAGTCCCAAGAGATGATTATGGCAATCTAAGATCTAGATCTAGTAACATTTCGCAAAACCCCTGTCCTGTGTAGCAAAACATTATCAAGAGCTTCAGTGACTTTGAACATTTTCATAGGAAAGATAAACATGTTATCAGGCCCTATTTTCATAAAATCCTCAAACGTACTGTAAGAACAGTCAGATGTTTTCTAATCCAGAAGAATGACTGAGGATGTGTTTAAATTCTATAAATTACCTCACTTAATCATCTGACTAGGTGGGTGGAATACTGTTGTGGGACGTCCGCCATATTTAACGTATCCTTTTAGTTCAGAGTGCATAATTCAGTGAAAAAAAGACAGGAAAGGAAACACCTTCATATATTTGGGATGCACTCTTGTTCTGTATCCCACCTTCACACTCAAAGTCATAGTAACCCAGAAAAGTGCTGTGTGGAATCTTAGATCTCCTTCTCCTTTTTCTTTCATTACGGCCTAACTTTTCCTTGGTTTATACTGGAGCTTAATAAATCTCCACCTTGTTCAAAGGGCCAAGCGTCAGAACATACTGTCCCGCTGCCTTTGGTTCTGTTTACATTCTAGAGAGGTACTTCTTTCTCTCTCATTCCACAGAGATGGAGGAGGACACAAATTTGGCATGTCAGATCCAATTGAACTAATGCCTGGAGAGAGATAGAGAGAATGAAAAAGAGTTGTAAGTATGTTTGAGGAATAACTGTTAACCGTAAGTACATTTTTCAGCCTTATTTAACCTTCACCAGTCTTGCTTTAGACCAGCGGTTCTCAGCCTTTTATAGGCCAGTGTCCCCCTAGCTATTATCCAGGTATTTTATCGCCCCTCAACAAATACAATGTAGGCTAATTGCCCTACATATTAATTATTAATATTTGTCATATTCATATTGTTATTATTGTTGTTGTTCCTATTGTTATCATCAAATATTTAAAAAAGAGCAAATAAACAACGTATGTATTAATTTCTCAGGGAACAAAAAAATATATATTTACAGGTGTTTAAAAACATTTACCATTACAAATTTGACATTAAACTTAAACAGCTAGAAATGTTACATTCAAACTTTAATTAGGTATCACAAACAGCAGCCAATCAGAAACAGCTAGCAATTTAACATTCAAATCTTAATTAAACAAGATGTGAGTGTATCATCGCGTCACTTGAAAAAATCTAGGCAATGTGCCACACAATAAACACATTGGAAGTTGTGCATTGGTTGGAGAAGGTACGAAGCCATAACTAAGGTATTCAATTGAATACTGACAAACAAACATGTATTACAAATGTATCACTTTTGCTCAGGCCACATATTGCGCATATTGTCTTTGTTTTTTTTCCCTTCAACAGATTTCAACCATGAAGCAAAGTTGCTGTTCGTCAACCACTTCTGATTGATTTTGCACTTTCCATGCTACCTATGGGAAGATTGACAGTAAATCTCTACTATGTAGCTAGCTAAATTACCTAGCTTGATATTAGTTAACTACCTATCTTACAAACAACAGTGTTGGGAGAAAAGCAGCCAACTGCCACGATTGTCGTGTTGAACATTGAACATTCTGAATTAATCGTATTGAGTCGGTGTAAACTTGTACTGAATCCGTGTAAACTTGTATTGAGTCGGTGTAAACTCGGCTTAAAACAAACGCCCCCAAAAAGTACCCCAACGCCCCCCTTTTCAAAATATTGCTTCAGTGCCAAACCAACCCCTCTCCTCCTGACCCCCATCGTCCTCTGAACGCCCTTACTGAGAAACACTGTTTTAGACCTATTAACATAGAGAGACAAGGGTTTGGGGCCTTTGGTGCTCTGATGGCTAAACCTCTGCTATTTATGTCCTGTTTCCATTATGCTTTAGCAGTGTAGAGTATAACAGTTTACATTTGCAGATACTCTGGGACGAAATGTAATATCCCTGAGCCTCCGTCTAATATGTAGTACAAAATAAATGTTAAAACACACATTTTCGACAAAATACATTAATGAATTGTGTTGGTTGATGCTACAATGAATGACTAACTTATGAAGTACATAAACAAAATAAATTACATAATTAAGAACTCACATAAAGTATACTTACTTTACTTTATGTGAGTCAGTATACATCTTCCCATGTTTCTGAGGGCAGCACAGAATCCTTCAACATCCTGTTTAGCTCAGTCTTGGGAGTTTAATGCAAGGGGGGTTGCACTCTTCAATCATAAGGGCAACATGTTCCCATCAAAAATGTCCCTGTGTGGAATGAACTGAGCCGTCCCATGCCTGGGAGAAACAGTTTCCATTCCTGCGAGTAAACATATAGTTGTTCTTATGAGCCTCTTCTAACACCCCCTTGGCTCTGACGAAACCTCCACCCACCAACAACCTCCCACCCCTCTTTGTCATTGGGGAAAGTAACCCGATGAGACCACCAGTTTGGTTCCAGTGAGGGAGAAGGAAATCAGCCAGATTTCATCGCTTTGAGATTGGATTGCATAGCCATCACCAGACTAGCCCTGAAAACGGCATTGAAGATGGTTTGAATGCTGTGACGCACTGTACTTGTAACGCGCAGTACATAGATTGATAGACCACAGGACCAGTTGTGTGAATCTGGTGAAAAACACAGTACGCTTGATACTTCCTTGAGACGAGACCTTGAAGCAGACATTATAGAGCTAATACATCTTCATTGTGGACCCGATATTTTAGAGAACTGTTGTAAATGGTCTAAATTCCAAAAGAAGTAAAAGGCCTCAGTGAGTATGTTCATTTATTGGTTACTCTCTAACTATATTTAGGGTTTCCCTGAATGACTGCCTCGTAGATTAGCGGCCTTGCTTTCACACCCGGAAACAACAAGCAATATGCAAACATTCCTAAACCAAATAAAGTCAGCTCTTCCCAGAGTACTAGAGGTCACCATATGAAAGCTTGACCTATGATCTATTCACTGAGTGACCCTGAGTGAACACTGTAGAAGGAGTGGAAAGACTGGGGCCTTTCCCACTTTAGGTTTATTGTGGGAACATGAGTACAAGGCTTTTTAGAACATTGTATTTTTCTGACAGTGTAAAACCAAATAAAACCTCATATGAACCTCTCTGTTTCAAAAAGTATCACAGTAAACTTACACATTTTACATGTCCTACTATAAATGGACTATAGCATTTCTCTGTGTGTCTATAAATAAAGCTGGGAGAGCATGGAATCCAACTGGGAGACTATTATAACAGAAAAATATAACATACTCCATTTTTAAGTTAAATTACAAAAATTCAAAATCAGAATATATTTTTCCAATATGTTTTTGGACTCATGCAACAAATCAGTATAATTCAATTGTTACAGGATTTGTACCAAGCCTCACGAGGAAACAATATAATACAAATACACTTTTCCTCGTTTTGCCTAGAACAACATTTGTTTTATAAATAACAACAGAAAATATGACTTACTTATATTACTAATACTTATGTTCATGTAGTGGTTTAGGTCATTGGTAAAGAATCCCTTTGTAATTGGTTCCAAATCAGACCCCAACTTAACAGGGCTGATTATGCCACGGATTGTAGGAAGCCGCCATTTTAAGATAGATCGTGATTTGGTCTTAGTGACCTAGGACTCCACTTGACCACCCCTAACTTTTTACAGATTTAGGAGCTGGTTTTATCGCCAAAATGCTTCGTAAAATACATATCGACTAATAATGTCCAAAAATAGGAGTGACACGTTGTGTTTGGGAGTTTCTCCTAAATCAGCCAGTTAGGAGATACTTTTAGCCTTAAGTTGTTTTGTGAAGATGGCCTCAAATCTTTATATTTAAAAATGTTTGGTGTTAGAAATAAATGTTTTCATGAGTTCTATTGGACATAGCATTCTCATGGCTAATATAGGTAGTAGTAGACAGTGTAGTAACACGGTCTGTTCAAGTTAGCGTACATGATATACAAATGTTCTGGCATGGTGAAAAACACAACATTGGCAAATGATTGTGGTACATACCACATATATTTTATGTGATGAAGGTCTTTCTTAAAGTTTACTTTCTTACATGGGCTTACTGCAGAAGCCAATGTGACATTTGAAGATGTCAAATTATGTGAAATGATAGAGAAAACTGGTTCCTCAGTGCATAACAGCAACTGTCAAACATGGAAGAGGAGGTGTAAAAATCTGGGTCTCTTTTGCTGTTTCTTATTTGGCACTCTGAACCAAAATGGCTACCACAGCATTATGCAGCACAATGCAATAACTTCTGGTCTACACCTAGTTGGTCAGGTGTTCGACCTACAACAAGACAATGACCCAAAACAAACCTCCAGGCTATGTCAGAACTACATAGAAGAAGTACGTTTAAAATGATTGTATGGCCAGCACAGTCTCCAGACTTAAACCCCATCGAGTTGGTTTGCAATGAACTAGCAAATGGCTGAAAGCAAAGCTACCTACCAGCGCAACACAACTGCGGGAATTTCTGCAACAGCGTTCACAAGCATTTTCCGAACAATATTTGATTTCCATTGTAGAAAGAATGTTACAAGTGAGTTCGGCTGTTATTTCTGGAAAAGGTGGCTATATTGAGGAGTCATTAATGTAGTTGATATTTTGTTAAACAAAATGTTTGCCTCCAATAGTTTTTTGCCTCCAATTGTTCATTTGTTCAATGCTGTAATATATAAAAGTAAATAAAGACAATAAAAAGTGTGAACTTCAATAAAATTAAAAACATTTTGGTGTTCTAAAACTTTTAAACCATAGTGTAGATAATAGGTATTTCACAAATGCTATCAAATGGCATTAGTCGGGTGAGAGCAAAAAAAACTGATGATGCCACATTCGCGATAGCTTGAGCCTCTTCTCCCTGAGTGAGATTGTTGTATTCATAAAGCGACAGTCAACTTTTACTTTATGCAATTTATGAGCATAAACAAATTGTATATAGGTGTTGTTATTCCCCTTTAATACCTTCAATTATATCAACTTAATAATGATAGATTTTTTGGAAGTTATATTTCAATAACAGAATGGTCACTCCGTAACTATACTTTACATAAACATATAAAGTTAAGAGAATTCATTTTTGTTAGGTGCCAGTCGTTGTTACCGACTCTGAGCTTGTTAACCGTCTGGTATGAGCTCTGGCCACCATGCTATTTTCATCTCTCTGAGGGTTTCAAGAGGTTACTAGGGGAATTTTTCAAGGCACCTGCAAGTCCAGCAGAGAGGCTTCTGACACCTTTTGCGTATACATGATCAGGTTATTACAAGCTGACCTCTGACCCATGATGGAATTACCAGGACAAGTTAAATGCCAAATAACTGTCATTTTATTTAATATTATATAAGCAATAAATCTAAGTTTGGCCCTAGAATAATGATACAAACTTGATAGCTATACTTTTAGTGAGTGGTTAGACAGCAGGTTGGCATTAACCCAATGCGGACATCTGAAGTTCAAATCTTTACAACTTCCCAACATCATTTCCACCTTCAACTTTGGTTATAATGCAGCTAAGCTCATGACAATGACAAATACAGTTTGCAAACACTGTCAGGTTAAGTAAAAGTTGAAGCTCAGAACATGGAAACCACCAGGGTCTTTCAAGACATTTCTGTATTTAATAAAAAAAATTAATTTAAAAAGTTTATTCATAATTTAATGGGGAAATAATTTTTTGTCTTCCAAGTTCTGTGTAAACCCACCTCAGGTACATTTATAACATTACGTCTTAGTCAGCAGAACTGAACGCCAACAAAATTAAAATTTATTGTCAGAATATCATAATTTTTGCTGCACTTATCCCTGCTTGACAATGCTTTTAACAAACTGTTATTATTGTTCTGATTGTGTCACCCAAGTATACTTTATTTTTTCTTGCTTCCCTCTCTCTTTTTCTGTCCCACTTTCTCTCTTTATCTCTCTGGATCTTGCAACAGGAGGACTGATGGTCAGTGTCAGAGGGAACCTGTGGTTGACACAGCCCAGACGTGACCTGTCAATCCCAGACACATCTCTTCTCTAAACAAAAAGAATGAGGGCCTCTGCTCTACCTCCTAGCCTGAAGTGTAGTCAACTTAGGTCTAAAATAAATGTTCACCAACCTGGTCCCATGAACCAAATGTGAACGCAAAAGAGTGATCCAATCAAAATCCCAGATTTGATAGAATAGTATACGATCAGTCAGGAGTCTTCCGGAAAGGGCCTTTACTTTCTGGCAAGTTGAGTTTTATAGGCTTTTATAAATAAAACAAAACACCACATGTTGCTGCCTTTCTATGGTACATTGGGAAGCTTTTGTATACATTGGCACTATTACACTTATACTTATTTAATATATTTTTCATATTGTCCATATACTCCTTTTCTACACTGTTTGCTGCTAGTTTACATAGTTATGTAAATATATTTTTTTAGATTTTATTTTACTTAATGCTTACTGAGTAGATGTTGCGTGTTATGTCATAAGAATTTCACTGCTCAGATTGACACGGTTATTTTGTGCATTTGACAATAAAAATACTTTGATAACAGAGAAATCCATATGGGTATGTGCAGAACTGAGCCTGAGTACGAAAATATACATAGTTTAACAAATAATAATACTAAAACATGTCTATGATACAGTTTTCATTGTCTATTTGTCGGAAATGGTGTCAGAGACCTTGCCAACAAAGTTAGTTTTAGAACGTATGGCTGTCTCTTAGTTACAAGGTTTAACTGCCTGCTTGGAGTCCAAAAAAATAACATGACAATTCAGCCATAATAATGTGCAGCAAACGCACAGTAACAACTTATGTCAACAGCCTGCCTGAGAACTGCAGTAAAGGATCTGTGTTGACAGTGACACCCTCTGACACCGTCACTGCAACACCAACAAACAAAACCCTGTATTAGATGGCTTGAGCAATGGAAGGAAAGTGGAGATCTTTTTTACTTGCTCTTTTGACTCTTGTGGTGGCACATACGGTCCGAAAAGACGTTCCCATATAAGGTCACAACTGGTAAGTGGTCATGACTAAGTCTGTGCATGGGCATTAATCCCTCCTCATGTAAAACAAAACTGAACACCCCATTGTTTCTACAAACAAGATTTACTCTGTATTACCATGGCCGAGGTGACATGGTTAAAACATCTCCAGAGACTCGATGAGTTGAGGAGGGCAGCCTGCAAACTTGTTTACATTGTTTAAAAAGCTCATGTCTGCAGCATCACGGAGGGTTTGTGCTCCTAAAGACGTGAAAAAAAGTGTTCAGAATCTATAATTTTATCCAGATTTTGCTGGTTTATATCTTTAATTCATAACTGATTACATTATATATATTTAAAACTGAAATATATCTTGTACATAAGTATTAACAGCCTTTATTCAGTTCTTTCTAGAAGCGCCATTGGCAGAAATCACCGCTTTGATTCTGCTTTGCAAACTAGGATTTGAACAATTTCTCACTCAACCATTCATCCTTGTTGAGCGTCAGTGATTCCCCGGCAACTATATTAAATAACAGACAGTGATGACAGTGAAAAGTGGTTGCACAATATCTTTTCTAGATTTTGTCTCTAGCACAGTAGGGAGAACAAGTATTTGACACACTGCCGATTTTGCAGGTTTTCCTACTTACAAAGCATGTAGAGGTCTGTAATTTTTATCATAGGTACACTTCTACTGTGATAGACGGAATCTAAACAAAAATCCAGAAATCACATTGTATGATTTTTATGTAATTCATTTGCATTTTATTGCATGACATAAGTATTTGATACATCAGAAAAGCAGAACTTAATATTTGGTACAGAAACCTTTGTTTGCATTTACAGAGATCATACGTTTCCTGTAGTTCTTGACCAGCTTTGCACACACTGCAGCAGGGACTTTGGCCCACTCCTCCATACAGACCTTCTCTAGATCCTTCAGGTTTCTGGGCAATACGGACTTTCAGCGCCCTCTGTTTCGCTGTTTTTCTTTTACTGAGGGAAGGTGGTTGTTGGCTAAGATCTTGCAATACATAGCCCCATCCATCCTCCCCTCAATGCGGTGCAGTTGTCCTGTCCCCTTTGCAGACAAGCATCCCCAAAGAATGATGTTTCCACCTCCATGCTTCACGGTTGGGATGGTGTTTTTGGGGTTGTACTCATCCTTCTTCTTCCTCCAAATACGGCGAGTGGAGTTTAGACCAAAAAGCTAAATTTTTGTCTCATCAGACCACATGACCTTCTCCCATTCCTCCTCTGGATCATCCAGATGGTCATTGGCAACCTTCAGACGGGCTTGGACATGCGCTGGCTTGAGCAGGGGGACCTTGCGTGCGCTGCAGGATTTTGATCCATGACGGCATAGTGTGTCACTAATTGTTTTCTTTGAGACTGTGGTCCCAGCTCTCTTCAGGTCATTGACCAGGTCCTGCCGTGTAGTTCTGGGCCGCTCCCTCACCTTCCTCATGATCATTGATGCCCCACGAGGTGAGATCTTGCATGGAGCCCCAGACCGAGGGTGATTGACCGTCATCTTGAACTTCTTCCATTTTCTAATAATTGCGCCAACAGTTGTTGCCTTCTCTCCATGCTGCTTTCCTATTGTCCTGTAGCCCATCCCAGTCTTGTGCAGGTCTACAATGTATCTCTGATGTCCTTACACAGCTCTCTGGTCTTGGCCATTGTGGAGAGGTTGGAGTCTGTTTGATTGAGTGTGTGGACAGGTGTCTTTTCTACAGGTAACAAGTTCAAACAGGTGCAGTTAATACAGGTAATGAGTGGAGAACAGTGGGGCTTCTTAAAGAAAAACGAACAGGTCTGTGAGAGCCGGAATTCTTACTGGTTGGTAGGTGATCAAAATACTTATGTTTTGGAATAAAATGCAAATTAATTATTTAAAAATCATACAATGTGATTTTCTGGATTTTTATTTTAGATTCCGTCTCTCACACTGGAAGTGTACCTATTGATAAAAATTACAGACCTCTACATGCTCTGTAAGTAGGAAAACTGCAAAATCGGCAGTGTATCAAATACTTGTTCTCCCCACTGTTGGTAGTCTTTCTGAGCCACTACATACACTTGTTGATGATTGTTCCTTTGGGTTTCAGGCTGGGTATTGATATCTATAAAAGCATTTTGTGACAACTGCTGTTATGAAAAAGGCTCTTCAAAATAAAATTGACTGATTAGCTGCTTTAAGGCGTTTTTGTACAAAAACAAATGTTGCTGCCCCAGTCGACACTTTGGATTAGGTTTTTAAGGACCTCTCTGTAATTTGCTTCATTCTTCTCTCATTTCTTTCCAGTATTCCTGTCCATGCCACTTAAAAAGTATCCCCACAACATTATGCTCCCACAACCATGCTTCACCATAGCGATAGTATTACCAAAGTATTACCCAACGTAGCGCTTGGCATTCAGGCCTAAGAGTTGAATTTTGTTCTCATCAGACCAAAAAACCTTACTTTATTCACTCTCAAAGTACTTCAGGCAGCATGTTATGTGCTTTTTACTCAGGAGTGGCTTCCATGCTGGCCACTCTATCATCTAACATCTCAATATCCTGCTGACTTCAGAGTCTGGAAAGGGTATTTTGATGTTTTCAGAAAGAGGTGTTGATTATGAAGGGGTCGCGCACTGCTTTTTTGATATCCGCATTTCAAATTGAACATAGAACAAAATGTTTATGCTTACTTCCAAAATCTCAGGCAAAGCAAATTAAAGAGGAAGCTTTCAGCTAGTGAATAAGAACCAATCAAAACATTTGCCTATTTCCTGAGTGAGTATTGGAATTACAATAGGATCCTGTCTGTACCAATGACTCATAGCTCTCCCTGGGCAATGATTCATATAGATCTTATTAGTCAGGCTAGGTTTTCCCATCTCTGCAAAAAGTTCTGAATCTCTGTTAGAGTGGCCAAAACATGGTTTCTTGGTCACCTCCCTGACTAAGGCCCTTCTGGTGTGTTACTTTGGTGGCCAGACAGCCACCTCTAGGAAGGGTTCCAAAGTTCGATTGTTTTTTTTTCTTCAACTATACTTGATGTTCTATACTTAAACACTGTTTGGGTATTGTGTTGATTGATAAAACAAAAATTGCCATAAAATCAATTATCCCTGTACATAAAGGTTTCTAGAATATTTAGTGCCTATGCTGGAAAAAATTAAGTCTGTCCTTAAGCAAGACATTTAACTCTATAGATTGCTCTGAATAAAAGCATTTTCTATATGAAAAGATTTCAGTGACTCAAATCAAGAGGGCAAATAACTCAGTAGGCAGAACTAACACCACAAATGCAGTAACCAGAACTAATCTCATAAAAAATGAAATGATTCACCACCAAGCAAGGGGGGGCCGTGCTTTCACAAGATCCCAAGGTTCCGACAGAAAAAGAGGGAAGCAGCTCAACCCATTTACCCGCCTTAGAGAAATGCTTTTGGGGAAGGTGGAATCTGTCGGGAGAGGTTGGCACATTGATTGCAATTTTTTTTGTCTATGTTAAATGTAAAAGTTTTAGAGACATTGGTTTTACTTAAAAAATGTCACTGTGATAGAGCATCAATGAATATCATCAGCTAAGAAATCCTTTGTAGGGACAAAAAGTTATACATTGATTTGCATTTTACTCATTGAAATAATTATCTCAGCAGGGGATCAGATATTTTCTTTCTCCACTGTATAGGGAGCCGATGACGGTCAGATGGATGCCTTTGGGAAATAGAGGGTTGCATGTGGGAATAAATGACAGGTCTGTTGTGCTAGACTGGTACGATTAGTTGACCGATGCCAGTCGGACTGGTACGATCACACCAAGTTCAGTTTATTCCCATTTATCTAGATGGCTGATTCACAGGCCTCAGTACATATGGGATTAAATACTTGGTTTTAGTGTGCGGTAAAGCAGGGCTGGCAAGCTTGCTGGATCTCTAATACAAAATACAAATTAAGGGAACACTTAAGTCACACATGAGGTGTCGATGAACAAAATATATTAAAGATCAAAATCTTTGCTCTACATTTTGTAATTCAAGATAACAAAATGACTTAACAACGGTCAATGTAAACCAAAATCACCAACCGGTTGAGGGCTGGATTCAAACTCACGTCGAAAAAAAAATCATCAAGGCCACTCATAATGTGACTCAGTAGTATATACGGCCTCCATGTGCCTGTATGCACCCCCGATCTGGGCTCCTGATGAGATCGAAGATGGTTTCCTGGGGATCTCTTCCCAGACCTGGATCAGGGCATCACTCTCCAGGGCTCCTTCCATTTGTACCAAAACAGGTGAGATTGATTTACAATCGCTTATGCTTCCTAACTGGACAGATTGAAATCCCTGAAGATTAATTGATACATTTTTGGAGCATTGTACATTCAGCATAACCATTGTCCCTACTATTATTACTAATACAACATAGACAACATATTTGTCATTAGACAAAATCGGTTGAATTGATTTGCTGTTATACTGTGATGATTAGGTGTTCCCTACATTCTTTTGCGTAACGTTGTTGCATCTCACAGCATCAATAGGCATTATGTAATGGCACACTCGGCCATTCACATGTTTTCGCCTGGCTGGGGCACTGTCGTTTTGCGGGATTGGTACTGCATACTGTACCTCGCTATTATAGTAATAAAGTGTTAATGTTATTATTATTAGTATTGCATGCACCATCATGTAAACAGAACCTAACGCCAAGTTATCGTAAGTGTATTGTGTCTTTAATAATGGTTTGACAAAGACGTGGCATTTCTTATCTGAAACTCAAGAAAACTGAAAGCCATCATTTCCAATCTCTGTCCAGTGTCTGTGTTCTTTTGTCCTTCTTAATATTTAATTTTTATTGGTCAGTCTGTGAGAAATTGCGTTTTGTTCTCTTTCTCAATATAGACACTATAATGTATTTGTACTTGCTCAGATGTGCAACAGGGCCTCCCACTCCTCTTTCTATTCTGGTTAAAGCCAGTTTGCACTGTTCTGTGAAGGGAGTCATACATAACGTTGTACAAGATCTTCAGTTTCTTGGCAATTTATGGCATGGATAGCCTTAATTTCTCCTAACAACAATAGACTGACAGGTTTTTTGAGAAATGTTGTTGTTTCCGATCATTTTGAGCCTGTTATCCAACCCACAATTGCTGATGCAACATATACTCACCATATACTCACCTTCTTCTAAAGAAGACCAGTTGTATTGGTTCTTTAAGCTGTGCTAACATAATCGCAAAAGGATTTTCAAATGATCACATAGCCTTCTAAAATGATATACTTGTATAAGCAAAAATGCACCAACATGCCACTGGAACACAGGACTAATGGTTGCTGATAATGGGCCTCTGTACACCATAGATATTCCATTAAAACCAGCCATTTCCCGGTAAAATAGCAATTTACAATCTACCGTATTTTCCGCACTATAAGGCGCACTTAAAAGCCTTTAATTTTCAAAAAAAACGACACTGCGCCTTATAATCCGGAGCGCCTTATATATGGATCCATATATGGATACCGTATTTTCCGCACTATAAGGCGCACCGGATTATAAGGCACACCTTCAATGAATGAGACTGATTTATCCATATATGGATCCATATATAAGGCGCTCCGGATTATAAGGCGCACTGTCGTTTTTTTTAGAAAATTAAAGGCTTTTAAGTGCGCCTTATAGTGCGGAAAATACAGTAAATCAGTCTCAACTGTGATCCGAGCTTTCACGAAGGCAGGAATAATCTCTGAACTGCGTGGCAACAGCAGCGACACTGACTCGGATAATGACGAGAGGAAGCGGGGTAGGTTGGATGCCGTAGTCGCCCAACTGTTCAATTCGGACACTGAAGAAGAAGAATTCGAGGGATTCGTGGACGGGGAATGAACTGAAAAAAATTGAGCTTGACGTTTTATATGTAACTGAACAATGTTGAGTATGCACTAACGTTTGATTTAGTGGTATCAGACTGTTTCTTTTACTACGTGTTTACTGAATTAGGAAAAAGTTCCTCTCCACGTTTGGGAGAAGAGTGAGCAAGGCTGGGAGATAATGTTAATATGCACATTAACGTTTGAACAACGTTACCATGGGAGTGAACGTAGTTGTCAGAACGCTTAATAAAGTTTGACTTTATCTGAC
>JACXGK010000676.1:0-11920 GCA_016801125.1 Novumbra hubbsi
CGATGGCAAGTAGGAATGCATTACCGCATAATTTAGTGCTATGACCTCATCATTCTATGTTTTAAGCGTAAACGTTTGTCTTCAATAGTGAGCCTGGCATTTTAGAGGTGAAAACTAGCAGTAGGAGATGGGTGATGCAGACAAACCACTCCATATATTCCGGCCATAGTTGAAAGCAGCTAGAAAAAAATTCATTTGTATTTCCGTCATCACCAAGAGACAAATATTTGATGTAAAGTTGCTCCCCAACTCCATCCCAACAGCATGCCCAAAGACAGAAAACCAGTGAAAATGAGTGGTGTGTATTTATGGATTCCAAGAGAAGCACATATTTAATAAAAATGGACCATAACAAATACAACATCATTAAACAATGTTTTGGTCTCCATCTTGTCATAATAAACTGTTAATGTATACAGCACAATTATCACAACGCAAACACCCAAGCTGTAATTATGTTTTGTTCCTGGCTTGGCTTTTTCAAAACCCAAAAAACTATTACATTTACCCACCCTAACCCATACCTCTTTTTAACATTAACCTAAACCATATTCTAAACCTATCCCTAAACTGGGCAAACAGTTGTTTATTAACTGATAGTTTGTTGAAAGTTTGTTAAAGGTTTGTTGAACATGTATAGATGGAAATTGACATTCGAAATATAAAGTGTAACCGAAGAAATATGTAACCCAACCAATATTTTGTGTGACTGAGGACACATTCTCATTTTCAGGAAAACACATTTTTCATAATGCTGGCTCTGGGATTGAGTCTTGCAATCTACTAGGCTGCCCTGCCACCCAGTTGAAACCTTTAAGAAATGTTCTCACCTGTTGCACAATACCAACTGAAGCACATTACCAACACATTACAAATGTAAGGTACATTACCAAAGTCTTATTTTTGTATTAGTAGAACTATATACTAATTAGCATTTTGGTTTCAAACCACCTGGTACAAAACAAGTATTGAGTAATCTTAAATATTTCTTTCAGTCGTTTTCCCTAAGTTTACATGAACGCGTGTGTAAACACATTAAATGCTGGAAACAGGCTAGTATTGAGGAAATTCTATGGAGGTGTGTCAGCAGTGTCCAGTCACACAGATACTGAGCCCTGTGTTAGTATGGGTTCAGCAACACAGATACTGAGCCCTGTGTTAGTATGGGTTCAGCAACACAGATACTGAGCCCTGTGTTAGTATGGGTTCAGCAACACAGATACTGAGCCCTGTGTTAGTATGGGTTCAGCAACACAGATACTGAGCCCTGTGTTAGTATGGGTTCAGCAACACAGATACTGAGCCCTGTGTTAGTATGGGTTCAGCAACACAGACTCCTTGTGGCCAAGGCCCGCTGATAGGAATCAGCCTCTTTATTCCTACTGTACGTGTGCTGTTCATGTGGAGCCTCTGTGATGTTGTTTGGGGCTTTCATCCATCCTTTTCCTTTATCTTATCTCTGGCTATACCAGAGAGAGCTAGTCTGTCCGTTAACAACAGGAATGAGGCCCAGAGCAGCTAAGAAGAGGCTTGGAGGCGAGTCTAGAGTAGGTGTTGAGGCTTGAACACTCAGCCAGGGTAACTTGTCGTTTGCTGTAACAAATTCCATTGTGGTTCAAGTGTTACATGGATCCCCATTAGCTTTTGCCAGACCAGCAGATATACTTTTCCTGGGATCCACAAAAACACCTTTACAAAGAATCTAAACATTTTTCACACATGTTGTAGGTGTAAAAAGTATCACATGTATCTGTTGACAAAGGTACCCTAGGTTAGTCTACTAATTTAGAATGAAGTGTGGATTTAATCCCTTGACTTGTTAAGTAGTAGTCTCCAGACATGCTAACAGCAGTGAAGGTAAACCATTGACTTGTTAAGTAGTCGTCCCCAGACATGCTAACAGTAGTGAAGGTAAACCACTGACTTGTTAAGTAGTCGTCTCCAGACATGCTAACAGTAGTGAAGGTAAACCACTGACTTGTTAAGTAGTCGTCTCCAGACATGCTAACAGTAGTGAAGGTAAACCATTGACTTGTTAAGTAGTCGTCTCCAGATCTGCTAACAGTAGTGAAGGTAAACCATTTACTTGTTAAGTAGTCGTCTCCAGACCTGCTAACAGTAGTGAAGGTAAACCATTGACTTGTTAAGTAGTCGTCTCCAGACCTGCTAACAGTAGTGAAGGTAAACCATTGACTTGTTAAGTAGTCGTCTCCAGACATGCTAACATTAGTGAAGGTAAACCATTGACTTGTTAAGTAGTCGTCTCCAGACCTGCTAACTGTAGTGAAGGTAATCCATTTACTTGTTATTAAATAGTTGTTTCCAGACATGCTAACAGTAGTGAAGGTAAACCATTTTCTATTAAGAAAACACTCTCACCAAGAGAGCAACATGGCACAGCATTTTGCAATAGGAATTAATTACTATCCGGAAAAGTGTCTCCTAATGACTAAATTGTAACTTCAGAAGTATAACAGCAAACAAATTTGTTGCAAACATTGTAGCCTACAAGAAAACAACACAGCAATGTTTCAGTTTTATAAACTTGCAGAAGAATTAGCCGTGTTAATATGCTTCAATTGAATATTGAAGGGCGTGGCTTTAAAATGCACACCCAGTCTACCCTTACATAACCACACCAATCATATGCTTCAATGTGCCACAGTTCACAGTGCTGTGGCAGGACAGTGTGGCCAAACAGTGTTGGCAGCTCTTGTAACTGCTGTGCGGGCAGAGTATCGGAGTAAACTGTCAACATTGAGAATATATTATAAAGCTATGTAAATTATATAATTTGTAATGAAGTTTAACTAAGATGCTTCTTACCGGTTTAAACAGAACAATTAAGCCCATAAAGAGTTACTATAAAAGAGTAGTTCCTTCAAAGTGTATTTATTTACATTTACATTATGCATTTATTGTATCATGTTACTGCCCACCTGATATGTAGTTAGTAAGGGCAAAGCGTGCTGCTCGGCTTTGAACCAGTGCAAGCTTTGTTTAGTCTCTTTGTAGCCACTGAACACGTCACTAGGTAGTTGTCAAGATGGGAGTAGAGATACATAAAAATAACACACAATACAGTGGCTCATGTGTACTGGAGGTAGTGGTTGAAACTGCTTTTCTAGGCCGCCGTTCCCATATTACAAAGGACATTTGACATGAGTAGTCAACCAGTACCAGAGAGGCTTGGCCTTGTCTATGTTAAAAAATGATGTTCTTTCTTACCTCGTTTCTTTCCCTTCTGGAAAATATGTGTGGAACACAAAGGATGTCATTTTATATCTACAAATAATCATTATTCAAGCATTATTTAAGCATCTTTGTGGGAGTGTGGCTTCCTGCAGATGGACGCTGTGGGTGTCTCCAGCAACCCTCCACCATCTCCACAATACTCTATCAGCAGATAATCCATGTGTGCTACTGAGTCTAGACACAAGTGGAATTCTGGAAAAGGCGCATTCCGAGTCCAACAGCCCTGTCTGACCAGCTAATAAGCCTAGTGGAATAGAGTAGCCTACAGGAATGCTAACGAGACAATCAAGAAACTCTCAAGCGGACGATACATCTACTGTCTTTTCAGCACTGACACTCTAATTGACATGGCTAATGGGTTCTGGTTGGACCCTTTACCAGAATCAATGCGATCAACGAGCAACGGTATCAATGGGCCCATCTGCCTTATGGCCCCGCCATGGTCATCAAATATGGGAATGATATCTTACTGGCTTCCAGTGATGAACACACCCATACTCAAGACCTGCTGACTCAACTGGATCATCTCCATGCCAGCCCCAATATAGCCCAACTCATCCAACCACTTGTTGTCCTCTTCTGGTTCATCGCCTGTATTGTACTTGACAAAGAAAAAGAAATGCTTCACAACTGTCCCACATTAGACTACATAACCATCTGATGTGTTCGAGGTCAACAAAAGCATGTCAATGCAAAAACACTTAGGTATTTCTAGTATTCTGATCATAAATGTGTATCACTCCTACTGGGTTCACATCCTGCTTCCTTGGTCTCAGAACTCACTTGTAAATCTGCCCACTGCAAATACGATGTATAATGTCCAGCTTGCCAAGGAAGTGAAAGAAATAATTGTTGAGGATTTCACTTCCTTCCCAAACCTTTTCATTGGTTGCCCTGCCTTATACCTAATTAAAGATTATTTACAACTTGTTTTATGTTCATTTGCAAAGGACTTGGACTAGATATAATGGACTCTACCAGGCTAAAGATTTACATTGTATTTTTTTGTATATCAGTCTTATTAAACTATATTTTTCATATATATTAACCTTAAGGTCGTAAATGTTTGATTTGTGATTTCGTTTAGTTTTGAAACTACAAATAAGATTTACCAACAATAGAAACAAATACAGACCAAAGTTGATTTGATAACACTTACCAATAAATCTAGATATTTTGTCTTAGAAGGTAAATTAAAAAGATTAAAAAGAATCTTATTTTGATCAAATGTCTACATTCCTACATAGTTCTAACTTTCACATAATGAAAAGGCCTACAACATTAAAATGAATATTACTAAACTGTAAGGTTTCCAGGTGGATTCAAATAAGTATGATGAATTTTGTTTTTAACTTGGTAAATTATTAAGAGATTTCTACTACAAGCATTGAGTCATTTCAAGCCAAATTGCCCACTTCTGACCCCAGAAGTGAGCACATGATCGCAATTTATTTAAAAACATTAACCATACCTGGAGCACAGTAAAAGTATGAGAGAAAACCAACATATTTAAGGAGCCTTTTTGTTGTGCTGAGCTCTGATCAGAACTAGTCTAGCTGACTTTGTTGGACGTGCGCTGTGGAAAAAAGCACAATGGTTTTATGGTGGAAAAAATGATCCTAAACAAATCCTAAACAAATCCTAAAACAAAGTACACTTTACACGCTACACCAGAATTATGGCAGTATGTTCTCTAATTACAGATTCCAATAATATTACCTAATGTCTAATATCAGCTCTGGCTTAAACAATTACCAGGTAAAACAAACATTTGCAAGTTGTACTAGCGAATGGGATTGGGCTGAACTGTAGGCCTGCAGGTTCAGAGGTGGGTCCTGGTCCCATCCCTTCTCCAGCACCCTGCCATCTGCGATGAGCATCACCCCAGAGGGGTCAGAAGCAGCAGGGCAGGCGGAGGGGTCAACCTGAGGTTAGTGCCTGGAGAGAACGACGGGGCCACAGGGAGTCAGGGGAGACTGGTGGGTGGAGGAAGAGTGAAGAAGTGGTGGCTACAAGTGCACATGACCTTTGTTCAGCTTGACTGGTTTCTGTCTGGGGGTAATATTCTCATGATGTTTATGGACGCAGGTAAATAGTGGGGCCAAAATCCTATCAGGTCACTCGGCTGTGAAAGACCTGTGCGTTCATATTCCTGTCATACATTAGCCTCGTTCTCAAGACTCTGTGATCATCCTAGATGTTATTAGTGAGGCTGTAAGACGATGAGGTTTCTCAACGCGTTGACTGCTTGTATTAGAGGGGTGTTCGAGGGCACCATGACTGGTGTTTAACTGGTAACCTCTGCCACTCTTCTGGTTGAGGGCTTAGTGGCTTAGTGGCCCGACTAGCCGTTGTAGGGTGAGGACTTAGTAGCCAAAGCCTAACTAGCCATGGTAGGGTGAGGGCTAAGTAGCCAAAGCACGACTAGCCGTTGTAGGTGAGGGCTTAGTAGCCAAAGCCTAACTAGCCGTTGTTGGGTGAGGGCTTAGTAGCCAATGCCTGACTAGCCATGGTAGGGTGAGGGCTTAGTAGCCAAAGCCTGACTAGCCATGGTAGGGTGAGGGCTAAGTAGCCAAAGCCTGACTAGCCATGGTAGGGTGAGGGCTTAGTAGCCAAAGCCTGACTAGCCATGGTAGGGTGAGGTGAGTGAGGTGTGGGAGCCTGGCGTCCCCTTTGGCCTCATTACTCACCCTGATCATCTCTCAGGCACTCCAGTAAAGTTGACAGTGGCCCCCTATGCGGGGCTGGGAGGGCTATGGACCTAATGAGCCCTTCTTAGACGTGATACCTTTGGACAGCAATCTCAGGGTGTCTCTGGGAAGGCCAGACTTCCCCCTTTCTGTAAGTCTGTGTTGATATTAGTAAATCTTCAGTTCCTACAGTTAATGGAGAAGATGCCCGTTACACAGGATCCTTTATAAAAACATGCAATCCGGAATGGTTGTATTCAGTGGGTGTACGTGCCCGAGTGTTTCAGTGTGTGTGTACAGTAGGTGTGTCTGTTTCCACAGTGTGCCAGCGTCTCTCCACACAGCCCACCACAGGCCACTGGGCTGACCGTTGCCAGTTTGTTCGAATTGGTCTTTAGGCTCTGCTGTCAGGAGTCCCCCGCGTCGCACCAGGCCACAGCACCTCCTCATGCGGGGCGGCGCTCAACCGTCACGCAACCAGAACCAGGGTTCAGTGGCAGGCTATTGTGAGTCAGGCGTTTTGATTTTCTTATGGAGAACACATGTCGATTAATGACAGACACAGAGCAAGACGGGCCGCGTAGTTCGTGGATGGAATGATTACAGAGTACGGGGGCGGGCGCCTGTGACCTTAGCTTTGCTTTTGATCATGTAATTCACCAAGGTGGCGCTGAGGAACTCCAGAGGCAGACCTGGCAGAGGGCTACACTGCTGAGCCATTCCCACAGATGGCAGGGAAACAGGGGGCTTGTTGGAGTCTCTGTGGCGTACCACTGGACTTTTCTCAAGCCGCTCGCTCATGGAAAATGCAACAAGGTGCCAATTTGTTTGGACCTGCCTGGCAAAATGTGGAACCAATGATATAGTGTCTCTTCTGCAAGGACCTGATAGAAATGTCCCGCCATCCACGAGGGTCAATGCGAATGCCTATAACACATTAGTTACCCAGCAACGTTCTTGGATATTGAGGGGATAGTAGAAAATAATTTACAGCGCTTGACTTGGGCCATAGCAGACCCAATCTGACCAGACCTCTGTACTGACCGGCTTGTCACATTATTTGAAAAAGGAAAGTTGATGTTGCTGAAATAGTTCAGGCTGACACGCAAAGGTCACCTGCATCTTAAAGTCATTTGTTTGACCATGCGATTAAAACCTCCCTTTCTATAGTTAAATGAGCCCAAATGTCTCTTTATTATTGCATATGCTCATAGTCATCAATCCAATCTATAGTTGGTCAAGGGTATTCATTCTATCAATGGGCATGGAAAGCGGCTGTTTGACTATGAATCCGGTCTATATGCAACAAAAAAACTTTGGAGATTTGGATGCTCGGTTCCAAGTTTTGGGAAAATAGGATGTCTCCTATCGTCCTTCTCCGTCTTCATCACAAAGCTGCGAAACCAGAAGTTTATCCTCTCTCCTCCAACAGGTCCTAAAAACAATATAAGGGTTGAGTAGCAAAAAACCCCATGACCCCCTCTCCCCCACATGTGAGCGCATGTGGGCTAATTGCTCGAGGAAAAAGAGGGAAAAATAAGGCTTGATTTAAGCTCCACCATTGCACGCAGCGTTTAAGTAAACATTTTGAATTTCCTATTTGAACATTTGTTCTCTGAGATTACAGACTGACAAATCTAAAGAAATGTTTTAAATTGGCAGAAGAATCTGTCTATGATGTGAGTTTTTGGTGTTGTTCTTTGGACACAACAAAGCACTGTTTTTACACATTCCAAGAATTTAGTCATTTGACTACTTGTCAATTTTCTGTTGCTGCACTGGGATTCATTTGATGACTGGGTTGTTCTGTTCATGGACAGAGCTTTTCCGGTAATTCATTTGATGACTGGGTTGTTCTGTTAATGGACAGAGCTTTTCCGGTAATTCATTTGATGACTGGGTTGTTCTGTTCATGGACAGAGCTTTTCCGGTAATTCATTTGACTTGCCACAAATTCCAATGTATTTCATGTTTGTTTCAAATGTGTGAATGCTTAAGATGTTTGAATGTTTTCAATACTTATCAAAAGGTAGGATTTCCGAAATTTTAAGAACCATCAGAGTGATGTAAGTCAATACTGCCTACAGTCTCACTTCGTCCCGATCGGTTGCGAACCAACTCACGCTTGTCCATCATCAGCACAAACCATCTTCCCACAGCCATGTATATATCCATTATATTTTAGTCACAAATGTATACTATTCATCATGAATCCATAGACCTCAAATATGCGGGTAAGTTCTTGGTCCAGGAGTGTTTTACTCATACATTCGTATAAGTGAACCAACAACTCTTAGGTTGAATGTCAATCTTAGCTGCAAATTAATGGAGTCATGTTTCGTTGCAATTATTGTGACCATTTTGTTTTCAGATTTCTCAATCACACTCGCAGCGAGGAGATATGTTTATCTTTTTCAATGGAGCAATTAGACTAAACAATGTTCCTATCTGCCAGGACATTGCAGGATGTTAACTCGTGTTCTCGTGGGTTTGGAAAGACTACTGACAGATAGAAAAACTATAACCCTTGAATGTAGTTTTTTGAAAATGGGAACAGTACAGGATTTTATAGATTCTCAGGAGCTCGCTAGGTATCTACACTTTTTGAGATTGCAAAACAATAGCTACTTCAGATGATATCTCATTAAAGAAAGAGCTGGGCATCACTAGGAATTCCGAATGGTGTTGAATGGCAGCACGCGCGCTGGAACTGTAACAGTTCATGTTGTCTCCCAATGTAAATAAGCCTTTTATCAGGAGACCGATTGAATGTCCCCACTGGTAAGCCACCCCAGCTACCACCTTCGCTAAGCGTGAGTAAGTCCTGCCCTGAAATATTGAGATTAAAAACAACAAACACAACAAATATTAAACATGGATAAACATTTTGTTATAGCTAATTTATACAAAAACCATTGCTGAGAGTACTATTATCAGATCATAATGTTCTGACTAAAGTGTTGTTAGGGATAAGAGCGCAACTTTAATATCCTTATCACAAGCATCCATTCATCCAAACAGAGTCTTTTTAATTCAAATGGGATAGTAACTGTCATCTTGATGGTGACCACACTTATATTCACAAAGTATACTAGATTAAGTCTAACGTTCTGGTTAAAGTCATATTCAGGATAAGCTGTTCAAATGCAACTTTGACATCCTGCTTATGAGTATACATTCGTCAATTAATAACGAAAAATGAAAAGTAACTGAAATCTAAACATGAGGTCAACATTGTTTGACATATAGCCAGAGGTACAAGTCAGATCAGGAGTGGGGATTCAGATCTTTTTTTCAGCATCTTTCGAGAGCATGTGAAGGTGATTGTATGGGATTGATTTAAAGTGTTATCTTGGCAATCAGATGAACTAAACTTTACACAACATCTCCAATACCACACAAAACAAAAGGCGTGTGCATAGACTGCAAACACAAATGTTAAATGGGATAAGATTTGTGCATGCCTCAGTATCCCTTCTAAGATCCTCTTATCTGACATCTTATTCCTGTTTTTTCATTACAAGGATACAAGATTCTTCTTTCCCGGTTATTGTAACTCAGATAAGATGTTTACCTGGGTCAAATATATAAGAACATCTTTAGTATGCTCAAAAGTAACAGGGCATTGGTGTGCTTCTATAGGTCGTAAATTTGAATTCATTAGCACGTTCAAAATATATATTTTTTTGTTGTACCATTTATGCTTAGAAACAGCACGGGAAAAATATGTTTGACCTCCTGAAAAGTCAACAACAACCATTTTTACACAAGGCAGTATTTCAATCACAAAACATATGCATCAAAGACAGATTTTAGTCTCATGCATTTTAGTTCTCGGTTGCGACTGCTCGTCAACATTGAAACCCTTGCTCACAACCTCTCTGTGCCTCAGATCCTGTTTTCCAATAGTGACATTATAAACAATGCTTTTTATTACCTTTAAGGGGATTTTCACTATAGCTCACCTACCTAATGTACTAATTACTAATTGTAGCATTGATACATTTGTGTGATAAAAATACAGTGTCCCCACAACATAATCTAGCCAGAAATCATTTGATTTTTGCGCTAGAACTACTTAGCTTTCGCAAGCGTAGATACCACCTCCCTAACAAAATTGTAATCGGAGAATGAGAGAGTAATAATTTTTAGAAGACACTTTTTTAAACACCAACATTGATCATGCCCATGTATTATATGGAATCTGGTTGTACAAGCAAAGGCCTCATCCCAAGCTCCGATAAGTGACTGAAAAGGATCTCTTTTAAACAGAACGTTTGCGTTAATCCTGCTTTTACCATGCCAAACAATACCATTAACACACATTTGCTAGTAGAAATAATAAGCAAATTCATGCTTTTTTATCAGTTCCTTGGTGTTTTACATAGTGGGCTGGTTTTGCAGACAAAACCTAGTTTAGGACAAAAGAAATCCAGTCCAATTGAAACTCAATTGAGCTTGTTTTTCATTCTTAGACTAGGCTTTATCAGTGTCTTTAAAACCAGCCCATAGGCAACTATACTCTAAGCGCTAATGTTTTGTGAATTCAGAGAAGGCAACTGTTGGCAAAAACACATACAAACATGTAACCATTGTCAATTTTAAAATGGAATAGATATACCTTTAACAGTTACTGTAACTTCTATACATACAGTACCCCAAAGAAGCAGTACAAACAGCCACTGTATGTTTAGCGATCAGTAGAATGACCTTACTTGGCATCTTGGTCCCGATAAAAGCTGTTATGCCTTTTTCAAAACAAGCTTTAATGCTTTTCACCAGTGAGTTGTAAGGGCGCAAATCCCATCCCCATGTTCCTTCTGGCCAATTATGTGTGAAACAAATCTCACTGACCTACAAACTTCTCAATCATGATACAAAACACCTAAGGGTCCCCCGGGGTTAAGAGCCCCTTTAAAATCAAGGAACAGTCTTTGGACAGGGTTTGGAGTTCATTGTGTTGTCTCTCTGGTCCCTAAACGTCTTGGCTCTGGTAGAGTAGTTGATGGTTAGGCAACTAATAACCTCGTACCCGGGTTAGAATCACTAGCACTTTGACAGTACTTAGCATGTCCCAAGCATCTTTTCAAAGCATACAAGCTTATCAACTTATTGTCAATGGGATATAAAGTTTGTTGTTTACTCAAAAACGAAATATTGGAAAACTGGTGTAAATGCAGAAGGCTAACTGTTCAAAATTCTAAACAGCATTCATCTATATTAAAACATTTCAAAGGGACATTTCCCAGAGTTATGAACAAAAGTTGCATCAAGATCACCCTTGGGGGAGGTTTTCAAAAACCTCTGCGCACTTTGCCTTTATACTTTACTTCTAAATTAATGAGACATGTAGACTTGACCCTTAACTTAATTTTGGCTTTGGGTGAGGACCTTATTGACTAGTTGTTGACTAATTGTTCAAGACAAACAGTTGTTCCCCACAGTCCTCAGTGCTTAAGAGGAGGGGGATTCTTGCTCCCTGATTGCGAAGTAACAGAATGTAGGGCAACAATAGGCCCTAACCACAAGAAGTTCTGTGATCATCATTGTAGAAAGAAAGGGAGAGGGCCAAAGGCTAGGGCTCACTAATTAGAAGCGGTGCTACTCCAGATCCCATTCAGTCTTTGTTGCAGGGTGTGTTGAGGCTGTGAGGCCGGCAGGCCGGCGACAGGCGCCGATGTCCGGACAAAGGACTGTCTGCGGCTGTGTAGCCAGGTCTCCCAGGCGCATGTCCTAAACAGTGCCACATCCATCCACGTTCTCACTCTCTTTCACTCTTGCTCTGGCTCTCTATATTTCTTTCTCTGGCCAAACATATACACACATATATATATATATATATATATATGTATATACACATAATCATTGCCAATGTAACCCTTTCATGACCAGGCTCAGGGATTATGTACGTAATCAACAGACAAACATACAGACAACAACATAACTGGAATGTGTTGTGCTGTGATGCTTATTAA
>JACXGK010000676.1:12020-35777 GCA_016801125.1 Novumbra hubbsi
ACGAACGCAGAGACAAGACACATGAGGGATTAAATAAGCAGGCAATGAGCCGCAGCTGTTGGGAATCAGGGAGGGATGCGTTCACAGGACATGGGTAACAAGACAAACACGGACGGTGGTGCCTAGAAGGCCGGCGACGTCGAACGCCGGGGTGCCACGCGCACAGGGGAGTGGCCTCCACTAGGCGGTGACGTGACAATTAAGGCAGAACATTTGTAGGACAAGTTCTACTCCTAATTTGTAGGCTACAGTTTAAACTCCTTTAAAACAGTATATGTAAAAAATAATACTGCAGCCCAATTTACACGCCTATAGACATACTTAACAAAAGGTTGGAATTTAAGTTGATATTAATATATACCACAAGTTTTATCTACAAGGAAAGGAAATGTTGAAAAACCCAGAATCTAGAAATATGTAGGCTTGAGTTAAAAAAAGTGAAAGTTTCCGACAACATTTAACCTGCACATTGTTTGGGCCAGCAAGTATCAATGAGCTAGGCAAAAATTAGGGAGATAAGGATACGGTAGATAAGGAATACAACCCTGTTTTAAAGGAGAGCACATGTAAAATGTTCTTAATCTAATTCCACAGAATTTGAGGAGTTATTTATTTGTAAAAAATATACTTAAAGAGTAATTTTTCCAGCCCGACATAATGGCCCTTATTTTAAAGTTTCTGAAAGTGATTTCCAAGATGAAGAAGAGTAGTCTGCGGTTACAGAGGTGTAAAAACAAATACTTCATACCATGCATGTTACAGATGTTAAAGGCTTATGATAGCATACTACCTACAATAATTAAGCCTGCACAAACCGTATGGTAAGCAACTGAAAATTTACCACCTTTATTGAAAGAACTCTATGATGAAGCTCTCTAGAGATCAGGCCGGTCAAGATTTCATTTGAAATTACTGGAAGAGTATGAGGCAATTGCAAAAATTGGTTCATCAATCTTTAGTCTTCTCCATATTTAGTCGTTTGCATATTTAAAACATTTTGATTCATGTTTAATTCTAATTGAACTGGCCTTTAATGCTAAGCAATATAAAGATATTTATTTGGACATAACAAAACCAGTTATGAACCACAATGCTATCATTAAATATATCATTTAATTTAAAAACAACAAAATATGCCTTTTTTATGTTTGTGTACATAACATAAATGTTGTTCCTGAGCTTGACAATTGGTTTTGTACAACTACATATTTGTTGGGGTCAGTCAAAGGAATCCCATGATCTCATGTAGCTCACTTAGTTACAACATGGCACTTGTAACACCAGCACTGTAGGTTCGATTACCATGGGGGGCGCACAAAAAAAGTATATACATTTACTACTTTCTCGTTATTTAAAGGTAATCCCATGCATAATGCAGTACTTCGCTAACACGGTTGTGGTTTTACAGACGATTTTGTGAAGATTGCATTCTCAGAACAACCATACCAATAAGTTGTTTAGACCGTGGCAGGCACTGTAAAAGCAATACAGGAAGTTTCTATCATCCAAACAGATCTACACAGATTGTAACAGGGGTGATTATGTAATGTTTATGGGCCAGTGCCTCAATTTACCACAGCTCAGTGCAATGTAAAACAATGATTACATTTTTGTATGAAAATCATTTAACAGGCATTTGACAGTGGGCAAATGTTAATGTTTAAAAAACAGTATACACTATAATAAACTGAATTATATATAATTTTAGCATATAGTATGTAAAAAGTACATTTGTTTATAATTTTATTACCAGGAGGACACTTTCTGGTTTGAATGGCAACATTATTTGGTGTGAAAAGACGGTATATTTTACTACATTTTTGCTAGATCATTTATTTCACTTAGATGGTGCTTTAAAAATAGATATGTACTGTAGACTATATGCATCCGCACGTAAACCACTAGATGCTAAAAATCATTGCGCACAGTTTTGTCTCAGCTGCTAGCTACAGAACTAACCAGTCTGTTTCATTTTAAAATGTGGGCACTTCTGAATAAACTACCTTGTTATTTATCATCACTTATCAACATTAGAAATACAACTCCTAAAACAAGATCTCCACAGGATTGGGTATGCTAGTAACTGCTTCAGGTTATGAAAGTTCCTGTGGTATCAGGGGAATAACCTGTGTGAAAATGTAAAAATCTGCTGCTGTATTTTTGGTGTTATCAGTGATCATTGTATTTTGTCGGTTTTGTGTAATTTCCTAATCATTGTACCTAAACTGTATGTGAAAATGTATACGCAAGGCCCAGCTGTAAGAGACCCTGTACTCAGTCTGTGTTCCTCGTGGAATAAAATGTATAACAATGTTAAAACAGTGTTGGTGTACTAGTGGGTTTATTTCTTACTTCAAAAAAATATTTTCTCAATGGTTCTTTCATAAGAAATGGATAAGATATACTCTGCAGGTACACTATCATTATAAGTACAACTTGATATACACCTTTATCTGTCTTAATCACATATAACACTTAGTATTTACTGTACTGATGCAGATTGGACATGTACTCAGGGGTATACACGTACATTATTTGTTAGATAGTGTTTTCAGAAGTTCTAAAAATGTATGTGGATGGGTGATATACTTTCGGAACAAATTATAAGGAAATACACCTCAAGATACAGATTTATTTTGACTAGTTAAATCTATTGTAATACCTTGTAATTGCATTGTATTTATGCATATTAGATATGTAATCTGTGATTTCATACCCATATACTGTATTTTGGCAGGTTTTACATGTGCTCTCTTTTAAAATTGGGTCATCATATGTGATTTTACTCAGCTCTAGGTAGTAAGGTTGAGCTGCTGATCTGTTTTCATAAAACCAATTCATTTAGGGGGTAGCTTCTTGCCAAAACGTTGCCAATATGGTTTAAACAGTGCACTGCAATACAATATATTTTAAACAATTCAAGACTGCAAGACAATGGGCACAGGCCCACATCTCACAAACACAAAATTGTTAATTAGTTGCAGTACAGAATAAACAAAATTGGGTTGCACAAACCTGACCTTTTGAAAGCAGAAATGTAAAAGGGATAAGGTTATTTACAAGCAAATGCCTCTGCAACAGTACTATATACAGGAGCTTAGTAGTTAACCTAGATGTAACTTTAAGTGCCTCCACTTCAAATAACCGTAATGGACGCATGGTCTGTGTACTACTCCATGAAGTATACTATGCACGTATGTACAAAGTTACATCAGTATACAATGTCATTGTTGTTATATTTATCTACATTACTGGACTTCTAAAAAGTATGTTTATTTAACCTATGTTAGGAGCATGTTGAGTAAAACAAAATGAATAACCGTTTTTAAATGCCGTATTTTAACGAATTTTAAAGAACTCAATAATAGCGACGATTTACTCAACAACGGCAGGGGGAGCAATTGTTTCGTGAAATTTTTATTTTTGGGATATTTATAACAAATTTTCTCAAAATGACTAAATGTGGGTCATAAATGACTTAAGGCGTACCATAAAACGTTTTAGAAATGCAGATTACAACTTTAAATGTGGTTGAAAGTGTAATGTCAAACCAACTAAGACGAACTGGCATGTTGTCCGGTTCAACATTCACGCACAACAAGCATTTAAAATAGGGTCCTGGGTACAATACCAATATCATATTGTATTCTTTAAAAACAAGTATTGTTTCAAACAAACTCATTGCACACACGGTTGTAAACCACTTAAAATCGATATTATTTTATATATTTCAACTATTGGCGTCATCATGTCACGACTTTTCGATTGCAATATTACAATTCAAGAAAATATATTATTAAGATGCAGAAGTTGTTACAAGAAAACGTTTGTATGCTCTATAAACAGTTACGTTTGCTTTCATCGAGGTTTTCAGATAGGCTTAGGCCGGTCAAATTCCCAAACATAGACTTCACTATAGGCAAGCTTTTTCAATACACCAATGAAGTATCTTAAATCATACAAACAGCATCTGAACGACACATTCATTTTTATTTAAAGTGTGAGAAACTGAACAAAAGCATATTATTTTACCCGATAAACCAGCGAAAAAGATGCCAATTCGGCTACCTCTGACGAGGAAGTCTTCAGTGCTGGTGAAAAAGAAACCTGAGTTTTCCCTGCCAATTGGACATTTCTGCGCGTTGTAGGCTATAGCAAAACAATGTTTGATCAACAGGGTATGAAAAGGGTATGCAGGTCCGCATTTCCTTCATATCTTATCTCAGGATAAACAAAAATGCATCACAAATATTTGAAACTCGGTTTTGTAACAACAAGCGCTAAATAGTGTTCATGTACAATATAGTTCTATGTAAAAATGAAAATTATAAATGCAACAAGTTGAAATCTAAGTAGGCTAGTATAAACACGCCAATGTACAAATTTGAATAAATTAATAACATGTTGCTTTTAATTTGATCATTACAGAATATTTACAGAATTGCTTTTCTTTGAAATATAAATAATTCAATCTAATCAATCGTTCATGTTGTGAGTTTCAAACGTCGTTCCAAATCAACTTCAGAAATTAGTTTAACTCGCTTTCCGTCCCTTTTTACATCTATTGTAGCTCAATCAATTTTTTGGGATGCAGCTTTTTCCTCATCTACGGGTCGAATAGCCCATGCCTCATATTTCCTTCAGGGGCTTAGAACCTATCCAGACACACCGACGTTAAAACTGTTATTTACTGTATGCAAACAGAAGGCTCCTTTGATGAACTCACCTCGACAGCCCACATCCACTCACCCATCTCACTCAGCACAACTGTGTAAAAGCCTATACAGCTCGACAGAATAATGTCAAAAGATATGTCGATGAAATAGGTAGTTGGTCATTCAATGGCAGGAGAGATTTCCTTTGGGTTTTCTAGTCCTCTGACCAGCCTCTGTATATTTTGCAGTTCGTTAGTGGAATCCTTCACAGATGTTTCGGGTGATGTCGTCCTTTGGCTGGCGGTTTTGTGGCTATGATGCTCGGATACAGGACTTGTTTCTCTACTGCCAGATTTTGACAGGTCGGATGATGCGTTTAGACTGCCCGGTAGGCCTGTGGTTAGCAGGTTTGTGCTTGGGGGAATAGACGTTGGGATCTGATAAGGGTTGAATCGCAACCGTGGTCGGGACGTAGTGAGGAAGGGGTTCCTGCCCATTGTGGATGCTGCGGTACATGCGGGTAGGGCCGAGGCCGCTGCTGCGGCAGCCGCCATGTAGGTGTATGGATACGGGAACAGTCCTCCGAAAGGTGGCATCGAAATTCCCTGTGTTGAAGAAACAATGTCGTTATACAAACAGACATGATGGAAAAACATCCCAGAAGTCATACGTCTTCAATATGCATGGATGTTGATGGAAGAGTAATCACATTTAAAATCTTTGGAGTTGCATTTTTGTCTCTGTATCTGATGTTTATTCGAAACGAACTAATACCAATACAAATCAAGCTTGTCCTTCCGTAGTTAAAAAGTGCCCTTTATTATGCATTCTATGAAGGCATACACGACGTACACATTTCATTGTAAATAACTCCTTTAACTTCGGCTATAAATAAGTGAGATTATAATTATATATTTACATTCAATAGGTAATACTACAATAATTTACAAAAAATGCACCAAATATGTATACAAAATCTGAAATATGATGTGTTGCCTTGTCTACATCCATTTCGATTGAATTCGTATTTGTCATGCGTGCTTTGTGTATAACAGTAAAAGTTATTAAAGTAAAACACATTTTACCTGAGACGCAAGCATATGCTGTGACAAGTGAAACGGGAAAGGGCTATGAGCGCCCACGCTTTGAGACGAAATGCCTCCGTTTTCCAGGCCATTTGCTCCCGACACTGAAGCCAATAGATGCCCCATTCCCATTGTAGAGAATGCCCCTGGTGCCATCGCAAACTGTCCGGGGTGGAACAACATTTGTCCCGAATTCAAATGGTTAAAGAACTGTTGACTGTGCAAACCAGAGAGGGCCATACTCTGTAGGTGACTTGCGCTGAAGTGTGACGTTGGGCTCTCAGTCTGCACCATTAACGGAGAAAACCCATCTTTTAACCCACTGAGGCCACCACTGTCCGTTTCTTTCTTTGCAGGTTCCGTCTCTTTGCGGTGCTTATGATCTAACTTGTCCTTTTCAAGATTTCGAATAGTGAACACAGAGTCGCTCTCTTTCCTTGAATTCAGGAAGTCGCTCTTCTTCTCCAGCGAAGGCTTGTCCCTAACTCTGTCATCGCCTTTGGGACTGAGAGCAGAGGTTGGTTCAGGACCGGGGCTGCTGGCTGCGATTGAGTGCTCTTCTTGTTGGTCTAGATCCGGATCGCTGTCAGTGCAGTTTTTGTCTGTAAAACATTATACCACACAAACATGAAATATCTAAATGTTACAATATAGTAGAATGTGATTAACAGTCATATTTAAAGGCTTTCCAAATGGCAAAAATGAAAGCCAAATTAACAGTGTGCTACCACTGTGGTACCACTGTGTGCTACCACTGGTAAAAATCACAACCAGCACGTGCGTGGCATTAAAGTATATGTTATTTCAAGGAAGTACTCCTGATGTAGTGTTTACATTAATGTCCTAACCACTTCCCTCTCACGCGTAAAACTTATGGTTCGTTGGAATTATTGGCATTCGTTTTGTTTAAAGTTATTCGAACTATAGGCCAACGTTTAGTTTTTGGTTGCTTATCTAATGCATAGCAGTCCCTCTACCAAATAATGATACTGAATGCGAGGGGCTGAACTTCGATGGACCTGACAGTAGATGGCGCTTTGTACCATGTCAAAACGTTGTTAAAGGCCTATCCGGGTGCTACATAAATAGTATACTGTGAATAAGAAAACAAATCGTATTCTATTCGTAACTCTAAAGCAATATCATAACTAAAATATAATTGCACGCAGATATTTCTCCACCTACATCAGCAAACCCGTATCATCAGGTTAATGGCACATTATAACAAGATATATTCTATCGTGTGCCCATTTTTAGTTATCGAGACTTTTTTAAATGAGCAATCCTACCTCTACTGGTTCTGTTTAAACTTTGAGGACTGGTTAGTGGTCCCAGTGGAGAATGAACCGAATCCCTGCCGGTGGTTTGTTCACAGGAAGAGTCATCTGAGTCAACACAGTCTCGGTCCCCTTTGAGGTCCCGGTCCTCATACATGCGCAGTGATGGCAGGGTTAACTGCTTCCTGCAGACCGAACTGAAATTAGTTAATGCTTCTGTATTTTGATTAATTCAAATAACCAATGACAAGCAGTTTACTAAAATTATGGTTTACCCTAACAGGTCAATGTTTTTCAACGGCCATACTTTTCAATTCAGCATTGAAGAAAATAATATACCTCTTTTCTCGTCGTCCATTTCCCGTGTCTCTGAAGCCTTTAGCAAATGGGTTGTGATCAATTTTGAGCTGGGTGATCTGTAGAGAACAGGATATTACATTGCATTAATTATTACTATACTTCTAAAACAACTACTATGAGGCCTACTTCTACTATTATGTCTACTAATGCCACTGATATACAAAATAATGTCACTGATTTAGCAGGCATTATTGACAAAACAATTGTTGAGCGTGTCTGCATCTCTGGTGTACTCAACGGGGAAAAACAATCATGCCTATTGATTGAACATACTGATGTCCTTTTCTCAGAGAATGGCTAATTGTTTTTAATATTTAAAAACAAGAAACTGGCATTGAACATTTCGAGAACAATAGCATTTTTACCAACGATATTAATGGTTTAACTGTGTGTGTGTGTATGTATATGGGGGGACGGGGGACGGGGGGTGTGCAGTAGTTGAAAATAAAGTCAAACTAACACCTTAGTTCACACATATTGTATGATTTCAACAATATTTTAAATTTTAGAGAACCTAGTGGTAGCACAAGTCTTTTAGCCTCTATAATTGTGCACTTGCTCCTTCTCTCGCACACACACACACACACGTTTTTGAAGAAGCTTACCTTGTCATTCTGATATGCAGTGACAGCGATAAAATCCGTCTCTGGAAAAACATATGTACGGAAGGTGCTGTAAGGGAGCTTCAGAATGTCATTGGCCCTCACGATATGAAACCTGGGCTGGTATTTATGCATCGAATTCAGGATGGTCTTAGAATGCAAAAAAACAAGAACATAGGTTACAATCTGATCGTGCTGATACACGTTTTGTTTTAACCTCAGATAATGACGTCATGGCTTAAAAATATCATTTTGTTGATGCGTTTTTGTATTATTACAGGGAATGTACACATTCCACCAAAGGAAAAACGGTTTAATATTGCTTGAAATATTTCCTTTTATCGTGATTTAACTTTACAATTGCAAAGAGAGAAAAATACTGCCAAACAACCTATTCACGATTTTATTAAAAAGTGAGTTTTACTTACAATGTAATATACAAAAACGTAGGCCGACCAAAGTTAGTAAACGGTTTCAAGAAGTAACATTCATAATGCAGACTGATCATTTGTTTTGCATTAAGGGCACAATTAGGTCAAACAGCAAGCTGTTTATATTGATATTTCTTGGGTGTTGTTGATGCTTTATTTAGACAGATTAGAAACAAGAGAAGAGAAGACCTAACGTGGGACAGGTAAAAGCTGCAACTAAACAGAGAACTTCTGGGGCACTAAGATGGTCCATTAAATTCCTGTGTTACTAATATTTTTGTACACATTCAACTACACACCCACAATGTATAATTGTAGAATTGACAAAAAAGCCAATTATAATAAACTTGATCGTGCGTAAGCAATATATGCAAGTATATTTTAGGAAAAATAACCAAAGGTTTAGAATATTTCGGGATTAAACTTCCAATCTTGCCACGCGTCTCCCTTTTTATATTAAACCGATATAATAATTTGTACACAATGTTGTGTGCATGATTGAAAAGTATACTTATATATTAGCTATTATTGGGCTTCTGATTTGGGTGTAAGTGATCATGATGAACGGCTATCAAACCCGTTATATACAGAGTTGCTATAGAGTTTAAAGTTACTGGTGTTGAAAGACGTTCTGTGCTAAATGTTGTTTGCCTACATAGGTTAAGTGGGGAAATTTTCCAATCTAAAGAGGTTAAACATTAAAATAACCAAATTGTGTACTAGAAAAGATTGTAAACACCAATGGCACGGTAGACCCTTTAACATGAGCAAACAACACCAAAAGAGAAAGTGCTTTCATTTTTTTCTCTGGCAAGGTGTGGCACAATGATTGATTAAATCGTTTTACAAAACCATGTACTGTTTAAAACATTTCTGATTTCAATTTTATTAGATATATAGGTATCTTTCATTTAAATAGCCACAATTAACACTAGGATTGTTTTTTCAAATAATATGTTTTGAGTAGTACAACTTTAAGGCGTACCTTTATCATTGTTCTTCATTATTTTCCAGTGTAAGAAACAACGTATTTTCCTCTCGAGCTCAAGGCATAGCGTCGTACCAAGAAGGTCGAACAAAACGCTAAAGGTCAAATGAAGAGGCTCGTATAACCAACACAAGAGATAGAAAGTCTGCCCTCTGTTTTTGACCTGGTTCTTGCTGCTACTTGATTCAATCACAAACGTTGTCACTCCATTTCGCAAAACTACTGTATAGCCAAGAACGAATCAGTTACTTAAACATTTTTAAATTCCAAAACTGAACCACTGTTTAGCCATAGCCTAAACCAAAAAACGTGTCTGGAGCTGCATTGTGGATTACTATTGTTATACTAATATTTTTGTTAATCAATAATGGTTAATTAATTTAAAATATGTTTTATAGCCGTCAACTACTAGACAAAAACAAATGTTATGTAGGAATAGCTACTATATTGTAATAGGTTATATATTATTACGTAGAACCATTACCATACATTAGGAACACCGTTATATACGTCTTGTTTATTTTCAGCACTGAGACACTCTTGATAGTTTAACACGACCTGATTAAAAACTTAATTGCGACATCATTAAAATGAACTTAAATGAACAAATTGAGGTACTTACAAATCCATGCTTGTCCGAGATATTATTGGTTAACTTGAGTTTATGAAAAGCAACAGGCTTAGCCATCCACTGCTCTCCTGTAGCAGGGCTGTCTGGATGGATGTACATTCTTTTAGGCATCTCCGGGTCGGCTTTCCCTGCTACCATCCACCGCGAGTTGTGGAACTTGTAGCGGCAGTCGTCCGCAGAGACTATATCCATAAGTAGGATATACTTAGCTTTTTTATCAAGCCCATTGACGCGAACTTTGAATGGGGGAAACATCCTCCTGCAAGAGTAAAAGAGAGTGAGCATTTTCTTGATAAAACTAAACAATCCTTGTTTTAAATAATAATATTTGGTATCCGAAAAGTTTTTGCAGCCGACCCAAAATAATGAATACATTGTTTTCATTTAAAAGAAAAAGAAAAAAGATAACGAGTGCCTGAAACAAATCTGAGCAGGATGAAAGTAACTTCAAGATGTCTACCCGCAGGCCTTGGAATTCAGGTCAGAAGTTATCAAACCAAACTAAACCATTTAACTTTCACCCTATTCAAAAACTGGTTTTGACCCAGGCAAGCATTGATTGATTACATTTGGTCATTCTTTTTCCCGTGCTACGCATAATTTCGCTTTATAAAGTGCTATGCTAATAGGCTACAATGGACAACTGCTTTACATTGCCTAATTTTTATTAGCCATATTTTACAAGCAGAAGGGTACGGGTGCATTTTGTTCAACGTTATATACCTTCTGTATCATGTCTACATGACCATTAAAACATGCACCTTTGAAATTATTTCCATAATTATGGGAACATACGCTGGAGGAAATAGTTAGGACTAATGCAGGTTTTATGCACCTTCAATAGCACCAGGTACACCGTCTTCGGAATTAGCCTAGTATGAGTATCGTGATACTTAACATTTTGCTACTAAAATAAACGCACGCAGCAGTGCAAGTCATCACACCATCACCATATATGTATATATATATATCTCCAAAAGTAAATTATTTACCTTCCGGATTTTGTAATAACCATCTCCGTTCCTATTTTGTGAAATTGGTCCCATAAATCCTTGGCCTCCAGAGTGACTTTTGGATCGTCCTCCACCTCATCCTCCGGCTCCAAGCTCTTGAGGGAGCGGAGATGAGCCGCTTGATGGTGATGACCCAACGCTGCGTGGAGTCCTGCTTCTGCGGCTCCTGAAAGAGCATGGTCGGAAAGTGGTTTGGAGAGAGCGCCATGAGACAGCGTCAGTCCAGGGAAAAATGAAGGCTGTGCAGCAGCAAGGAAGGCTGACATGGGAAACTCGGCCGGCCGGTGAGCGTGGAAAGGGTGATAAGCCATGGCAGTCCCTGTGTAAACTGGATCTCTCATCGGTGCATCCAAAAATCGATATAGATTATTCATACGCTATTATGTCCACTTTTAGTAGTAGTATCGCTGTGGGTATCCAAAATACAGATGTCTTTGTAAAATATAAAAGTAGTTTCACGTTCGTAACCAAGATCGAACGCCTCCTCGTCGTGTCCAACAGACTAAGGGTGGAAATGTGTGCAATGCTACTCCTGATGCTCTCTTCCTACACCGCACCGTGACAGTATCCGTCTAAGAGGCTGCATCGACACTTCGAGAGCAGAGCTGGGCTTCCCTTCTTATCCAACCAAGTAACTTTCGGAAAAATAAACTCTTTACTTAGATATAGTTCTGGGTACTGAGCTCGAATAGAGAGTCTAGCGCAGACCACCGTGGAATTGTGACTATCTAACATGTCCCTCCTCCCTGGATCTCGACACTAATGAACCAAGCCCCCTTAATTGCCGATTTTACGCTTTCCGGACCAATTGTGGAGCTCTATAGGCGTGGTTTTGACAGCTCCGGCGAAGATCCATAAGGGGGGTAAGAGGTGTCGGAAGCATTACCAGTAAGAAAACATGTCAACAGAATAAAATATTAACCAATGACAGAGTAAAGATTTGGAAATCCCTCCCCCAAACTTTGAATCATGCACCAGGGCTGGCTTTTGCTGCATGGCCGGTGAAGAGGACGGATCCTCCGGCTGCTTAGTCGTTTTATGAACCCTTTACTCCAGGCAAGAACTAGCCTATACATCACATCACGTATCTGGACCCGGTTGAAAAAATTCTTTTTTTTAAAGATAGCATTTATACGTAAAAATGACTTCATAAATACAATTACAGCTTATATCGCTAGAAAATATGTTGTATCGAAAAGAATGACTGCGCTGGCTTGTAAAATAGATAGACTAGGCTCCTATACTAAACACAAAATGTCTTGCTACCTGACTGTAACTTGGCTATGTACTTTATGACGTGTCTTATCGGTTGTTATTACACTTTTATGCAATTGTTGTAGACTATCAGGTCTACTGATTTTAATAGCCATCCAATGTATGACACTCCTACTGCTAGTCATAGATGCCTGGGTACACATAACACAGCCTGCACGCATTTCGTATTAAACACCAAAAACATTTAACCTTAATTTAATCTTAAATATTAATATTTGTTTTTCATTAAATCAATTCCTAAGTCGAAAACGTGCTCCTGGAAAAAAGAAAATACTGCTTTTAAGCGGGAAAAGAACTAGGCTTCAACAGTTAAAGCCTATATCCCCGAAACAAACCGACTTAAGATAAACTGGACGCGATTTTAGTTATTCTTTAATCTACGGAAGTAGGTTATTGTAGCCTACCTTGCTTTTCTAGCAATTCGCTAAGTTCTTTAGTATGCCATCGTTCAATATTAAAACCGAACGTATCCAAATGGACGAAAAGAATAGTCCTATTGACTATTCGTAACAATTTATCATGTCCTTTACAGCGACAGAGACTCATGATCAGACAGTGGTAGGCTACGGCGTGTGAGACAGTTTGTGGGCAAACTCAAGTATTTTACTCATCCGGCAAGTGCGTTATGCATTACGGAAACGGGTGATTTTATCATACTTCACATATTATCGGCATCATTTATGTGTGGCGATATAACCTTATAAAAGTCATTGTGTATGCCTTTAAGAAGTCTACTACGTTTGTTAAGGAGCGCTTGGCGCCAGTCTGCTGGCGTCCCACAATAAGAACGCTTTCCTGTCACTTCATATTTACCCCCAAATCTTCAAACCCCTCTGCATTCCCTTCAAGGTTGCAGTCTACGATAGATCTTTAACTTCGGATTTCCTGTACTTGCCACAAATCTGCTGTAGAAACATACAAAAGTTCATAAAAATGCAAATTTTTAATACATTAATGAAGAAAGATGATTTGAAAGTTTAGTGCGCGGTGACGTAAACAATGTTCCCAGACTCAAACAAACCTTTTAAAAACATAAAAAATGCAGCTGAATACTGGACCTCTGTCAAAATGGTGAGACTCTTCATATAACCTTTACAAAGTGATACAATATTGTCGACCGTATTCCTTCTTTTTATCTAACTTTTACTTTTCACATGTTTTTTATTGTAGAAAATGATCAATATTTTCAAAAACACAGTGGAAAATGATAAGGTTGTATGTTGTTTCAACAAATAATGTTTGCTGTTAGCCTACGAGGTTAATTTTTAGGCTACTTATATTTACAGAACATTAAAAAACTACGGAGAGTTGTGGAACATGGAAACAAGTTTGTATAGGTTTAATTAAGCGTTGATGATGGTGTCTGGATGAGCCCATCTTAGACCAGTTGACCATTCTTACAAAGGCTGATCAGGAAAGGGAAAACCATTGTGCTTTTTTAAAGGATGTATCGTTTCATTCATTGCATTTACTTTACTGGAATATTGATTATTCAACACATTAGACATGTTGCTTTTCACATGTATATTCATTTTCATTAGTCATATTCGTAGGCTACCAAAACTGTGGAACAGGCATTTTGTCTCAACGACTAACGTTACAGCGGCCTAAAACAATTACTTAACTATGTGTATACATATTCATAATAACGCCATCGTATATGTATACTTACACATTGATTATGACCGGCCTGCAGTGTGGGTTGGTATGAATGTCCCTTCAATCCTAGGTAAAGCCAACAGCCTACATCCCATTATCAAGAGGCCATATTTTATCTGCAATTTCCATACCCGAAATAATGTACTAAAAGACATTGTTAAAGCCATGATACTGGTGAATTTCAGTGCAGTCAGACGGCTTTTTAACACTTTTGGTATTATTTGTCAGTACCACGTTTGGACCCAGACCAGTTACACTATATTTCAAGTTAAAGGACAAAAATGTACCCCACACGGACACAAATTAACAAAACAGGATTTTTGTTTTTAGGATTCCTCAGCGCCTAGCATTAATAGCCTATATGCCTGTTAATGTAGTTGATGTTGATTGTAAGTTTTATCTCGTCATAGAATCTAAGGACATATTTTTTGCTTTAGTTTAAAAATAAAAATAAATATTGCCACTTAAGGGAGAGATTCGTGTGTCGTTTACATGACACATACATTGATTAAATCAAAATTTAGCTAAAACCAAATATCCTTCATTTAAGGTGTAGCGGGCCTACATCATGAGGCAATATGATGGAGTATTTACGCAAACACACGCACACAAACGCATATGATATACTATTTAACACTAATCGATACATCGTGATCCGATTTTCTCCCTCCAATAATGTAGCTATAAATACAGCATGTTCCTTGAATATTTTCATCATTTCCCTTCCACCTCTCCCTCTACTATAGCTCCTCGACTATATTTATCCTGTGGACTGAGTTCTTGGCGCCAGACCATTTAAGACCTGTCAGAGTTCCTCATATTTTTTCGTCATAGGCAAAGCAGTCTCCGAGACTTAAGAAACTCAACAAATTTCTCTCTCTTATCCATGGTCAATTTAGTCACTATTCTCGTTCATCATCCATCCATTTATGAATTTATTCATTAATCAATTAATCTTGTTTTAATCCCCTTACATCGCATCAGTGTTTGGGAATTAAGCAATTTGCTTTACTACGTGGATTTCTTCTCTAATTCATACCTTTCAATGAGAAACCCGTCCAGTTCCCTTATCCCCGCAAGCTCAACAACGATTGATAGAAAGTAAACCATCTCATTCATAGTGACAATCGTTGGGGTGCATACCTAACACCAATTTTGACCAGGATTCTTTATAACACCCCACTACCAACAGTTATATGTGTATAAGTCAAATATATGTTTCTATGCTATAAGCTACAGCCTGTTTATGCTAACAATGTTCTATTGGTCTGGACAGTCCAATGTTCTAAGATATGATTTCAGATAGAGAATTGTAACGTAAAGTGGGCTGATTAACTTTATCCTTTTACCTTACACTCATTAAGGTGTTCCTGGCAGAAGACGTATCATTTTAGATATGTCTGCTGGAGGATCTTGGCTCCGCTAGGATCCGGTGATGAGAGAATTAAGGACCAATACTGAAATGCACCTATCCCCTAGGTAACAGCTGGGGGCGCCATATTAAGGCTCTGCAGGCACTTGATAAACAAACAAATACTGTTTTAGTCTATAGTTACATAACCCCCTTTAGACAATGCATTTCATTTAGGTGACTATGGTTAATTACCCGTTTCTTCAAAACCGTAATATGCTAATAGCTCTCCTTAATGTGGTTGTGTTGTCTATTAGGATGATGAAATTATCGAAATTATCAACATTGCAATTTATTACTGCTAAACTGTGTTGAAATAACAATTTACAAATAACAATTAGTCTTTTATATTATGCGAGGTCATTTGTAGCTCCGTCGGTCGGCAGTTTCATGCAATAGGATTTGATTCTCGCGAACACGGCCTTTGGCCCACGTGAGTCTCTACGTACGCGGAAGCGGCTGTTAAGCAGTGGTCAGTCGTGTTATCTGACGTAAAACAATGGTTCAGTTCGAAAGAACCAAAACCACAATGTGTCTCGTTAAAACTGTGATTGATCTACACAAATAATAGCTTTAATTTGTTGCTATTAATGACGCAAGGTGATAGGCAGTTGCGAGCGGTCGTTTTGATCCTCGAGAATACTGTGAAGTGTCTGGAATTGTGGGCGTGTCAATATAAAAATTATCACGTAGTTTGTTCTTATCATTTTACATAAATGATCAATTAGATTGTGGTCATATTTATAGAGAGAGATATAGGTACTTTTTATTTAACTACGCAATGTAGCCTGCGGACGCTGACTTTGTCGTCAACAAACTAATAATAATTGGCAATAATTGGTTTGTTGATTTAAGACAGGTTTTATCGGGTAGGTTTTAGGTTAAGCAGGTTTTAGGTTAGATTAATGAATATGAATTCGCTTGAATTAAACTATATGATGCCCACAAAATCCGAGGCAAACCAGAGATGCCGCTTTACATGCCATCACAGTAGATCATTTAATGAGTAGCTAGATAGATTTGGAATCAAATGATTCCATGGACATGGTAGGACAACATCAGGGCTTGATCTCGTTCGAACATAACCAGTTTTCCATACCCTAATTGCAGCCTATTCCATGGACACAAAATGTGACACACAATGTACAATGCCATTATATAAAAAAAGTAGGCCATTAACTATTTACAATTACTACAATTCAACCAGTTCTGTTGTATGTAACATATTATTGAGCAAACATTTATTCATGCATATCTACTTGACCTACATTATATTCTAGGAAAAACGAAAATACATTATGGTATACCATTGTTGAAAAACCTCTGTTCATCTAGTACATTTTTGGTCAACGGCTTTCTGTCTGTTGCCTAACTGGCTCAATATTTGTCTGTATCCTAACCGTCTGACCTTTCTGTCTGTAGCCTCTTTTTTTACGAATTTGAAAGAACAAAGTGACTTAACAGTAACATAGCCCACACAGGTTGTATATTTTAGCTTAACTAAATAAACGGGGAAAAATTAACGCGTTGTATGACGAGCAAAAAAAATGAAAAATGATAAGCCTGTTGATTCATGAAGTTAAAATCTATAATATTATCAAAGGAAGACTTTGCTACGTTTAAAATAAAAAAGCAATAATATAACGTGCACTGGCTTCGATTTATTAATTTAAGAAAAAACGAATTTGTTTGCCGGGTGGGTCGGTTTAATATTTAACTCCAAATCTCCACATTCAACGAATAATTGTCTTGATAGGTCAATGAGATTTTTTTCCCTTTCTTTTGATGATTTGAAACACTTCCATATAGTATATATACACTCGAAAATAGGAAATACACTTAACAGATACCTATCTAATTCACTTATTCCGACAGAAAATACATCAGAAAATGTAATGTCATTTTTTAATAGTATTTCAACATTTGACTAATCATATTTTATACATACATACATACATACATATATAGTATTTTTTGTTTAATTTAAATAGCATGGATGTTTTACATTTGATCATTACATTTATTTAACTAGTTGTTCACAAGTGTCTCTCAACTAAAATAGTAACTAGAACTTGTGAAGATCCATGTCAGGGGTAACATTTGTTTTTATATTTTTGAATTTAAGTAGAGAGTGAGGATTTGTTTTCGAGACTGTTGTCACTGAGGAATGATGACAGACAATATTATGACAGAGATATACATTATATTCTTGTACTACAGTACCCTTGGCTCTTCAAGAAGACGTACAAACAAGATCAATGTAACAGTAAGTCGTTGTGCAAACTGAATCCTGACACAATGGATGCATGTGTTTGTTTATCTGTTTTTCATTTCTCCAATAAAGACCACTTCATCTCCATGGTTGGCCTTTGTCTTGTCCTGCTTCCCATATGAATTATGTTTAATCTACAAAAAAGCCTAATGACTTGATTTCTCTCTGTCACGGTACATGTCCACAATGCCTCATGCTGAACCCTGAAGCAGCAGGGAAGAAACAAGTCTGTTTAGCTGCTGAATTATATGGTTCAATGTTTTCTTTTGAAGACAGTTTAAAATAAACACACTTTTCTTCACAACATTCTACTCTTTTAGCATTTTATATCACTACACTACACACATTACAAATAAGTCACATGGACTGGACATGTGCTTTTAAAAATGTATGATTAAATGAACAAGGAATCGGTGGCCAATTAATATAACACAGAAAAATATTCATCAATGAGCTTAAACTTAATATAATGAAAACATTAAACATTAAAATTAAACATGCCTGACTGAAGAACAACAATCCGGTTCAGATGGACGTGATACAACACTTGGAATACACAATTAATTTCCTGATGAAATTATCAACAAATGCAGCATAATTTGTAACACACTGCATGTAATTGCAGGTGTCAAAGCTTTGATGTTCTAGATGCATTCAATGTGCTGCCGTAAGCACTATGAAGCTGCATTTGGACTAGGCTGAAAGGGCATCAACACGTTAATTATGATCCATGGAGCCTTTACTAACTATCGGCATGCTTCAATATTGTCAACAAAGTGTGCTTTCTCATCTGATATTAAATGAAAACCATCTGACCATCACGTATTAGATAACCTTTGGACTAAATGGTCCTGCTGATGCTGCTGCCTTGGCCCAACGTTCCTTACGTTACCTATTCATTTGGCATTGCGTTAAGCAATAATCATATCATAAAAAATAAAACTGTAGACATAGATGTAACCAGTTTTGCGTGGTACTGTGTTGTTTTCCCGGTGCTACAGAGTGTTTCCCAAATGTTGTATTAGTTGGTCATCCTGTGGGTTTGTTTGGCTCAGTGATTCTCGGCAGATCAAAGGCCCAGCAGAGCATGAGGGGAAGACAAGCCGGTGTTGAGGATGGTAAGGGAAAGCAATAACCCCACAGGTCAGCATCTCCTCATATCAACGCTGCCCTGTGGAATGTTCACACCGGGGTCAGGTACGGGATTGGCCTGTGTGGGAGGAGCTTGTCACCTATCCATTGGCCAGAAATTACATTCTCGGCAGACCGTTAGAGTGATGTGATGTAGGTTTTTAGGGTTTGATGTGTTAATACGTCTTTGTCTAAGGCTTTTTGTCAATGGACTAAGGAACAGTCATTATGCTGGGAAACAAAATGCTCACAATTTCAAGCCATAAGATCTCTGAAATGACCTAAATGTTTCCTTTCCTCGACAGTTAGAGCCTGTAATCCCCCCATTGGGTTTGTTTACTCAGCTACAGCCGCCAACGGCAACATTAGCGTTAATGCTGAAAGAAATACAGAATGACAAATCATTAGCATAGTTTTAATTGCATGCTTCGTTCATCTCAAATTCTCCACATATAAAGTTCGTACACCGATTAATGATAAGACATGACAAGCCTACGGCGTCAGGAAACCCAGGAGGTACGCTGGTGTTTGGACGAAGTCCCCCTTTCGATCCTTATCTCCTCCTCTTCTGATATTGCTTCCTTTTTTCCCCTCACTTCATGAAAAAAGAAACGCAGACGGTTGTCTGTATTCCGTCCCTGTACTCGACTAAGGGGGTGCTGGCTGGCGAGCCAATGTGGAGTGTAGAAAGAGTGAACGGGTGAGCTGGAGGGGAGTTGGATGACAGGAAAAGGCTTGGGCTAGGAAGTGATCTCAGTGGTCCCACACAAGACGAATGGCTCCCTAGATACAGGGTGCAATAACTTGTAATCAAAGCCATGAGAAGGGTATGGTGTGGGGAGGTTGGGTCAGGACCGAGGGGGAGGGGTAGGAGCACATTAATTGCACCGCTCCACTCCCCTTTCACGAGGTGCTGATGAGTGGTGAGGAGGTGAGGGTGTTTGTTTGCGTTCTCGGGGGGTGTAAACAAAGAGCCCCACTGACAGACGGGCTGGGCAAGCAGGCAGAGAGAGAGAGAGCAATGGAGGCATTCATTGTACAGTAGGGTTTGAAGTGAAGGGAAGCAAGATGATGATGGGTTCTGCTTCTCCTCACTCACTGATGTTGAGGCGGAATGGTCCCTGACACCCCCCGCCCGCCCCCCCGCCCAGTCCCTCCCAGCCCCAGCCAGCAGCACATCAGAGGAGCGCTGGAGCAGGAAGGAGGCAATCAATCTGAGCGACGGCGCACGGCTTTCACCTCTCCGGTCACAGTCCACACCTGGGACCCATTCAGCAGAATGTTAGGGCGCACAGAGCTTCAGGCGAGTCATCCCCAGGTCGGAACTGTAAAGTAGAAATCACATCTGAAGGCTGCGGACTCTCTCAGTGATAAACAGGAATAAGAGAAAGAACCCCGGTTGGAGTTATGGCTGAGTAACCAGACCGCAATGCTGATGTTACTCTACAGCAGGGCCCTTTTATTCCCAGGAGATCAAAGGGAACGCGAGTACATACGATACCTGTTTACGGTCATTACCAAGATGGTTTTACTAGGCACACATAGTTCCCCCGCCATTACATAGGATAGCGCCACATTGATCCATAACGCATTGCAACAGTTGGGACATTATTTTCCAACTGTTAATGACCTATCGTTTCATCTGATCTACTCATCTTCTCCACTGGTTTGATCGATCTCTCGCACACACATGCACACTTCCCCCTTACCTCCATACATCCAAAGGTTGTTCATGCTTATCTGGAGTAATCCATAATGATATCACTTTCGCAGCCAAAGCTCAGGCCCAGTACCACTCTCCAAGCGTCAGCAACCAAAAGGAATGTGAGTGTGGCTCCTTATTATAAAAGACTTAAGCTGACGACCAAAGGCCTAAGAGCTTTCTTTCTTCAGCAGCTTAATGAACCCACAAGTGTGTCGTTTTCACGATTTCTGTAGTCAATCAAGTAGTAACAGTTGCATATTACTTTGCTCAGTTTCTTTAGTGGTTCTAAATAACCATGTTTCGTTTTATTTTGAAATAATCCTTGTATTTGACAGATTCTAACAAAGTCTCAAACTCTCAAATCCACTCTAGTCATCCAATAGGCAAACATTTAGTAGATAGTCGTATGTAAAGAATTTTTAGCAGAGAAAGAGTAAACAGTCGAGTCTATGGCACAGTAAAGTGTCAAATGTGGCAATTTTAAGTACCTTTTAAACTGTCCAGATATGGATGGATTTAGTGATTTTCTGTGAATAGCTGTAATCCTCTTATGCTTTCACTTCTCACTTTAGGCAGGCTCTAGTTCTGGGACAAACCCAGTGCTTTCACGTGACAGAATATCTTTGTTTTCTTGCCACTGATGTAAGGACAGATTCAGACAGAGTCTGCTGGTCAGTCTATGGGAACCCCAAGGAAAGTGACACAAGAGCTTGTATGTATCTCTAGTCTACACTTAGTGGCAGCCACTCAGACGACCGACTGATTCAGAACATATTGCTGCAAACCAAAGGCTTGTGCTGATGGAGATACATTGAACTCACTGCAAAATGTGGATCAAACGGAAACAAAGAGCCTCTTAATCAGTGGTTCTGTGCCAGTGTTCAACATGAGGAGAGAGGGAGAGGGAGCGGTCCAATCCCAGCCCAATTTCGCCCTCTTTAGGCTGGGTAAGATGGGGGGGGGGGGGGCACCCTGGGGACCAGAGACTAAGGCAGAAACCCACACCAGTCCCACACGTATACCCTCTGTTTTGTAATGTTGTTCAAACTGTAATCCCACCATGGTCTCTCTCCCAGCTGTCTTTGGTTAGGGCTCTCATGCACATCACATGCGTGCACGCACGACCCCGCTGCCTTGACGACCAGGACCGCTGATACCCAATCAGGGCTCATTAAGGACAGACCCCCCTCTCAGTGTTATGCTCTGTCAGCCTTACCTCTACAGAACGCACACGGGCACACTTTATGGCTTTGGTAGCAACACAATGTATTTATTTAAAAACGCTTTCGATTATAGGTATGTAAGTAATTGTGAGATACGGCAGTCCTCAAAAATCTCCCAAACTGTTTTCAGTTTTTGCAGGGTTCACTTTTATTTCCAGCGAAGACTGCAGTGTTTGCCGTTGAAAAACTTAAGCTGTAAAGCCAGTAGAGGGGGCATTCGAACTAAAAGAAAGTTTGCCCTCTGCGCTAAAAGTGCCAGCCAATAAATATCCCAGACCCCTCCCTTCTTCTGGGGCATAACCGACCCACCTTGGCAGAGGTAACGTGTGGTGCTGGGATCCACCCAGGAGCACAGAGTCATCACCCAGCTGCCGGAGCACCGGGGAAGAACACACAGGGAAAATCCAGTTGTTTCAGAGGAGGGGCTACGGGGGGTTCATTAATGGGGCTGGTGGCTTCATGTAACACCGCCATTAAACAATGTGTTCAGACAGCAGTGCAGGTGGAGGAACTCCAAACCCCAACACTAGAGCTGCTCCCAATTACCCCTAATGAAAGCCCTACGTTTGCTCAGCTCCTCGAGACCTGTGGGTTGCCTGATCAGACTGTCATCAAGCCTCCCACCACATGAGGAACACTGTTCCTACATTCGTTTGTGCAGTACCTTGGTGTGGTAGACCTGAAGACTTGTGAGAGCATCACACGATGAAGAGAGCAGAGACGATCTGTCAGGAAACCAACGTCCAGTCTTAGGTGTGACATGGTGCATGGTTTTGTGAATGGGAAACTTTCTAACATTTAAGTCATTTAGTGGACACGTCTGTCCAGAAGGACTAGAAAAGAAAAAAAATGAACAAAACCTGATACAGATGAAGTTGTCACAAATACTAAGAAAATAATGTGCTGGAAATAAGGCACAGACATGTAGGCATGCACAAACAAACACGTATGCACACACACACACACACACACACACTTGCTCTGGCGGGCACAAACACTCTCTGTTCCCTTTCCACAGTCACCGAAAGCCAATCCAATCTGATTGAAGCATGCTATTAAGTATACTGTCTAAAGTAATCCACAGAGGAGCTGACTGCTGAGGGTTAGTGCATTCACCCCCCCCCCCCCGATCCATTCTACAGGCGTCACTTTGCCCATGCAAGTGAGCTCAGTGGCAGAGGGGAAGTGGAGAATAATGACACAATGACATGCAGGGCTGATGTGTCAGAGGGGTGTGTAAATTTGCGTGTGTGTGCGGGGTGTGGGTGGGGGGGGGGGGGGTTAGCCTGCATACAGGAAATATTCTAAATCGTCTCACAGCACTGTCCGTGAGCATTACACTCAAGCTCTTAGCACGCCAAAAGAGAGCGAGCCTGGAATGGATGGGTTAGTGCAGAGGGGTGAACTTATAATTGCAGCCCTCTTTTACACTCTGGAGTCCATTTTCACAGCTCTGTACACACTAGGCCTGTCCTAAGGTCACCTCGCATTCGGATTTTAAAAGCTCTGTGTTGTGTTTCTTAGTACTACAATGCACTATGTAACTACCCGCAGTCCCCCCGGAGGGGGCAGACAAATATGTCAGTGAAAAGTATCTAAAGAGGTGTGTGGGAATGAGAAGAACATGGAGGATGGAGGATGGAGCCTTTCAGCATTACCTCAGGTCAAAGTCCCTTTTAAAGCACTATCAAGAGCACCAAGCTTCTCTACCAGAAAGTGACTCCCTGGGTTTTCTAATAAGTATTGACCCCCCCCCCCCTGGCCATTTCATCATATTGCTGTGTTACAAAATCAAACGAAGAGTTTTAGCCACTGAACTATCAAAACAGATATAGAATGTCAAAGTGAAAAATAAAATCTAGTAATTGAACTATATGAACTACAAATGCAAAACGAAAAACAAGTTCTCACACAATATTTGGTTGATGCACCTTTGGCAGCAATTTACGACATGAGTAGACTATATTTGGATTAGTCTCTACCAGCTTTGCTCATCTGAAAACAACAATTTAGCACATTCTTCTTTGCAAAATGTGCTT
>JACXGK010000676.1:35877-95562 GCA_016801125.1 Novumbra hubbsi
CCCAGTCAGAGCAGCTGCATTCAGTTGACTCTGATTGGGGAGCCTACTTAGGTTCATTTCTAGCCACACCCGGTGTGGTTTATTGTTTGTGCTTGTCTCAACAGCTCACGGTTTGTCTCTGTTTAATTCTGTTTCAAGCGAATGCTTTACATGTTTTCTGTATATCGTTTTTATGTTAGTTAGTCCTTTCATTTTACGTGTACAGTCCGTGTAGTTTGTATTTGTCTTGGGATTAAATACACCTTTTGTTTGAAAGTATGTCTGCATATGGTTCCGCCACACAACAACACCGTGACACTTACGATCTTTTAAGTTGGTGTGGAACCTCTGGTACACAGCAATCTTCAACTCGTTTCACATGATCTTAATTAGACTGATTAGTCTTAATTAGAGTGAGGTCAATTATCGTGGCTGTGTGGTCATCTACCCCTTAGTTTGAAGTCCTGTGCACTGAGGATCAAGTTTTCTTCAAGGACCTGTCTGCAATCTTGCCCTCAGTCTCCAAGTCCTTGCCTCTAAAAAGCATCCCCATCACATGATGCTGCCACCACCGTGCTTTAAGGTAGGGATGGTGGTCACAGGAGGAGGTAAGGTAATTGTGGTTTCACCAAACATAGGGCTTAAACAAATATATATTTTGGTCACATCACACCATAAAATCTACTTCCACTTGGATTCTCGCATGTGCCATTTTCCTATGAATGGCTATTGTTGCATTATACACAGAGTCTTTCAGCTCAGCCTTGGAAGACTGTAACTCCTTAGCTGTCTTTCCTAAACAGATTGACAATATTTTCTTCATTTCTTAAATGTAGTTTACTTTGCTGTGGGGGATATTCAATGCCTATGAAATTTTCGTATATCCTACCCGATTGGTGCTTTGAAATAATCTCTGAATTTGCTTTAAATGTTCATTTGTCTTCAGTATGTTCTTTTTTTAGGAATTGTATTAACCAACTGTGTGACCTCCCAGAGACAGGTGTATTTACACTAAATCATGTGCAATGCCTTAAGTGCAACCAGATGGACATTCAGCTAAAGCAATTTCCAAAGACAATAGGTTGCACCACAACTAATACAGCTGTAGCAAAGCAGATGAATAACTACAGTCAATTATTTTCTGTTTTCTATTTGTAATTATTATAATTATAATTAACTTGCAGATCTTATTTTCTACATTGACATTATGGACTTTATTGTGTTGAAAATATCACGGTCTCGGGTGTGAGTGGAACCATTCACAGACATTTTTTAAAGAAACGGTGAATTCAATACTACACAAGACAAACAAAACATGAACTGTACACGAAAAGTAAAGGTGCTGGATTGAACAGCAAAACGTATATCTAACTAAACAACAAACACACTGTGAACACTTACAGATAAAATAGGTAGCGTATACACAGAACAATGACAATAAACAAGACAGGACCGTGAACGTTGTGTGAAGAAACAAACAATAAACCAGGGGCCCCCAGCCAGGACATGACAGAAAAACGTTAACAAACTGTGAAAAAGCATGAAGACTTCTGAGAGCCACTTTATGTTACAGCCCTGGTTCTCAGTCACGGAAAGTCCTCAAAGTCATAACAGAGTAACTAGGCAAAATGCTTTCAAGTGGAATACTCGGCAGAATTAACTTAGCCTTCAATGCCTTATAAGCTATTTAATGCAATGCTGTAGCTTTTCGTTTATGCACAAATGTGCCGATTTTTTTTATACATGTTTGTATGCTTGATGATTGAAATGTTTGTGTGGATGTGGTGCTTTTTTTCGTTTTTTTACTGAACATACCATGTAAACGGGGTGCAACTGCAAAAGATAGCAACCATTCCCCTGCTCATGAAACATCTCTGCAGGTAACTACTGTCAGTGTGACGTATAACTCAAGCTAAAAAATGTATGGAAAAACGGTAGGATTACAACAGCTAACTAGCAAATACATAGGGAAAAGCCCCAGTTCAAACCGAGGCCTGAGCCATGCAGCCAAGCACACCCAACCATGGTAGACTGGGAAGATGAAAATCAGTGCGACAACAGGCAGGTCACACCCCTAGTGAGGCACTATTACATTTTATTATAATGCGATAAACTAATTTTAAACTCCATATTTTGGAAATTGAAAACATGAAGTCACTGGAACAAAGCCAGGGTCAGTTGTTGATGCCAAAAGAAATGTTCTCAACACAAAGTTTGAAAAGTAGACTGCCTGCTCAAAATATTGAATTTGATTGTTATATAGAAAGTGTTTTATTGGGTATGCTTGTACAGGGGTACAAGTCAATGAGAGCCTCATCATTATTTGACAGCGGGGCTTGGATGGGGCTAGAATAGAAATGTGTACTGTTGGGGGGCTGGAGATGGGAACCACTGTTTAGTGTGATACCTGATCTGATTGTTTCCGAAATCTCTGCACAGATCTGAGGAAATAACATGTAGCACCTGTTCTTTTGCAGTCATTTTAAATGGCCCTTTACAGAAGGTTAATGTTGTGATGTCACCATCTCAGGGACTCCTCTGTGTACTGCCTCCTGTGTTTTACTGAATACATAAGGACTTTTCTAATTATTAGTTTTCGCCTTGGCACATTTAGCATTTTCACTGTGACAGAAAATATCTTTTAACAAGTGAGAGGTGGAGGAGATTGGCCATGTGATGAAAGCATTGCTGTAACTGTTCTGAGTGAGAGAGCAGACTTTGACAGAAGGGTCCACAATGATTTACAAGGATTTATGAAACTAGACATGTTCTATATATGCCACTATTCCCGTTTAAGGTTGGAATCCTGAAATGTTTTCTTGGTAGATAAAATCAGCTGATATAAATGCACAGCCTGCACCTCACAAATCAACGAGCAGTATTATGCTTCGCATGTGATGTAATTTAAGTCAATCATAAAACCATTAAGAACAAACTTCACATTTTCATGAATAATTACAGCATTTGGCTTAGCGGCCTAGTAATATACGACACACTTTGCTTTTGTATTTCAAAGGACTGCATAAATATGTACTCAATAACATTCTTTCTATATTTGAAAGTGTCCGAGGCATAGCCCTACATGTTAACAGAGGCTTGACCAGGACGTTGAACTATATGAAAGCAAGAGCATCTCAATAAGCTCTTTGTTATGGGCGCAGAATCTGATGTCATTTTATTATTTTTAACATTATTTAGGGATAAATCAACTGAAAGCCATGCGTATTTTACGCTGTATTACAACAATAAAATAACATAGGAAATGGAAATACAAGGTACACAAATGAAGAAAAACATAGACTTTAATGTGTGGCCAGGTTTCGGCTGTTTACAAGCTCTTTAAATAAAATTTGTGTTGGGTTTAGCATTGATTCAAGTTGAATCCATTTAGCATAATTATGTTGCTGATAATTCAAACCATATGATTTAAGGACTACAGAGTTTTCCCCTGGAGTAAGGCTAAGTTGTACACCATCACCTGCCCAGCCCGCTTCAGGACAGGGAGTCACTCACTCCACTGGGATGAGGCATTGGGGGCGGGGCATAATGATGGTCATCCTCCTTAGTTGAGACAGCACAGCTTCTAAAGCGCCTGATTGCATAATCTTCTAAACCCTGCTTGTTATCCCACTGGTGCTGTTTAAATGAACCCCCTCCGCTGTAAATATGTTAATTAGTCAAGTAAAACAGAGCTCTATTAGGGAATTGGTACCCATTATACCTTTTATTTCAACAGGCCTGCAAAGGGCTGTGGATACCTCAAAAACTACCATGATATCGTGTAGGTCTGTCTAATGTCATTCCTCTCAGATAACATCATGTCAAAGGATAATTTCTCTTTTTTTCAAGTTGTTGTTAGATGGCTAAGAAAGTATCGAAAATGTGTAAATGCATGATTTCACCGTTACATCAAAGAAAAAGTAGAGTTGACTTTCCAGTAATTTGAAGAAATGTCTTCATGCATTCTTACATCCCCCATTACTTCTAATATGTTTTGATAGCAGTGGTTAATGGTTGTTTAAAGAAAACTGTAAATGGCTTTCAGCTTTTTTTGGCCCAAAGACTACTCTCAGCTCTCAGGTGGAGAAACCACCTAATGTCAATATTGAATACAATCAAATTATACTCTTAGGAATGGAAACTCATTGCATGGCTGCAGTGACAAAGACCCTATTCCAGCAAGCCCTAAACCAGTATTAGGCTCTTTCAACAGTGTATCAATCCAATCATATGCTTACAAGAATAATCCTCTCAAAACCTCAAATGCCTTGAAAGTTACATCAATTTACAACAATTAAGTAAGCAGAATAAAAAGATATTTGGACATTTTGTTATTATAATAATGTACAAAGTATGTGAACATCACAGTGGATATATCTTGGACCAAAAGTCCACCCAAAACACACAATTTAATGCTCTCTTTTTGGTCAGGATGGCTGGCCAGGTACGTAGATAAGTACCTAACTAGTCACAAAAGTATCTACATATGAGTACCAAAGCAAAGATGCATAATTTGTCATGTACTGTCTGTTGCATTATGGTAAATTCTGGAACATAGAGTGCACTCAAAGTTGTGAATGGTAGTAAATTAAGTGCTTATTCCAAAACTCCACGCTTGTACAGATTAGAATGAGAAGCCCCACAATTGTTATATACCGGAAAAACAGTTAGGATATTGTGTTTGTAGCTCAGCAGTGTGTGAGAAGGGTTGCAATGGCAATGTGTAAAGGCTCTTCATGTGTGCAAGCAAAAAAAATAAAAACACTTTGCATGATGGTAGTAGAAGAAAAAATATTAATCTGACAGCAATGTGTACTTTGAGGACATTCAAACTGAATAGTCCATGAGCTAAGGGGGTTGTTCAGGTCCATATGGGCTGATGGTTGTCTCAGTCATTTTTTAAAGGTATTGGTTCTTGCAGTTGGAATATGTGTGATGACAGAATATCAATAGTAGCTTTGGGTGTTATCACTCTTTCTTGTATTCCCCATATCATACATCTCAGAATTGCGTGTTGAAAGGGTTTTAAAAAAGAAAACCATGTTGCATTTAAAAGTTTGTTTGACAAGGGGTTCTGCAAGATTATTCAAATTTCCTTTCGATTTATAATTCAACCAACTTTGAAAGAAACTAGTTACATTTTATAAAATCGCCCATATGGTGCCATTGAGATTAAAATGCTGGAAGATAAGCCATATAAAGTAATTCTATGCAGATGTTTAAATATACATTATCTAGTATATTGATTCCCTTAGTGGGCAAAAAGTGTGATATTTTGGACATTTCTGTATAAGATTTGCCAATAATCAACAAATGGTAAAGATTAACAAGTTATCATACCGGATCAGCAAAATGAGCAGCCCTAGCCTAGACATAAATTCTAAAACTTGATAGGGGCCTACTTCTAAAACTACACACCAGTGAAATTAGTAAAATGCTTAATTCCCGCCGAAAAAAATATTAAATAAAAATCTACTGTCTCAGGTATATTGCATCCGAAATGTATTCACTTTCACTCTGTTATGTTACAGCCGTATTCCGTAATAGATTAAATAAATGTTTTCTCTCAAAATTTTGCTCAGGTGCATCCTGTTTCCACTGATCATCCTTGTTTCTATGATTTGAGTCCACCTGTCGTAAATTCAGTTGATTGGACATGATTTGGAAAGGCAGACACCTGTCTATATAAGGTCCCACGGTTGACAGTGCATTTCAGAGTAAAAACCAAGCCTTGAAGTCCAAGGATTTGTCTGCAGACTGGAAGCCACTCTTCAGTAAAAGGCACATGACTACCCGCCTGGAGATGGCCAAAAGATCCTGAAGGACTCTCAGACCATGAGAAACAAAATTCTCTAGTCTGATGAAACTCGATGAAATCTGATGCCAAGCGTCATGTCTGGAGGAAGCATGGCGGTGGTAGCATCATGCTGTGAGGATGTTTTCCAGCGGCAGGAACTTGGAGACTAGTCGGGATCGAGGGAAAGATGAATGCAGCAATGTATAGACATCCTTCATGGACACCTGCTCCAGAGCGCTATGGACCTCAGGCTGGGGTGAGGGTTCATCTTCCAACAGGACAACGACCCTAAGCACACAGCCAAGATAACAAAGGAGTGGCTTCGAGACAACTCTGTGAATGTCCTTGAGTGGCCCAGCCAGAGCCCAGACTTGAACTTGATTGAACACCCCTGGAGAGATCTAAAAATGGCTGTGCACCAACGCTCCCCATTTAACCTGATGGAGCTTGAAAGGTCTTGCAAAGAATGAAAGAAACTGCCCAAAAATAGGTGTGCCAAACTTGTAGCATTATACAAAAAAATATTTGAAGCTGTAATTGCTGCCAAATGTGCTTCAACAAAGTATTGAGCAAAGGCTGTGAATACTTATGTATATGTTTATATTTTCGTTCATAATGTTTGCAAATCTATAGAAAATATGAAACAAACTTTTTGCCACTTTCTCATTATGGGGTATTGTGTGTAGAATTTTAGAATAAGGCGGTAACATGACAAAATTTGGAAAAAGTGAAGCGCCGTGAATACTTTCCAGATGCACTGTATACTTGCATGCCTTTGGTATGTAATAGAATAAAGCAAGAGAGCTGTGAAATATGATGAAATATATATCTTGTTCTACAAAGATATTCTAAAATGGCGTAGAATTTCTTTTTGTTCAAATGTTCAATAAATAATTGTATGTTAATAATATTTTTAACTAATTAGTTTCTTTAGTTAATTTCTTAAATTAGTATCACCTGTCTCCGTTCTTATAATCCGTCATTCAGCGTATTTAAATAAAAATGAAAAGTAGCCACTGTGTTGTTAGGTATCATTGTGTGCGCCACACTGAAAATGGAAAGGAGAAAGCAAAGGTGAGAGGAGAAAAAATAAAATAATAAATAAGCATGGTAAAGATAAAGGATACAAGACCATCTCCTGTGACAACAGTTGTAAATATTAAGAAATTCATGGAACTGTAACCAACCTCCATAGGCGAGGCCGCAAAAGAAAAATAAAGATTAAACAGAAAGATAGTGTGAATGTTAGAAAAATAACAAAGGATTAATGCCAAAGAGATACAGTGGAGGATCTTTTTTTTATTTGATCCCCTGATGACTTTGTACATTTGCCCACTGACAAAGAAATGATCAGTCTATAATGTTAATGGTAGATTTATTTGAACAGTGAGAGACAGAAAAACAAAAAAATAAATACAATAAACAATGGTGGATGTCAATTACTTTTGAGACAATTGGGTATTCTTCTTATTTCTGGAGGGGTACCAACAAACTTGACCACGTCTGTATACACAATACCAGTTAAAAGTTTGGACACACTACTCATTCAAGACAATTTCTTTATTTACACATTTTAGAATAATAATAATGAAGACATCTAAACCATGAAATAACCCATATATAATCTTGTAGTAACAAATAAGTGTTAAACAAATAAAAATACTTTTATATTTTAGATTCTTAAATGTAGCGACCATAGGCTATCATGAAAGCTTTGAACACTCTTGCCAATAGTGTTCAGGAACACAGGCCTGGAGCCTAATGTGTGTGAGAGAGCCCCTCATCTGGGCCTAGAGCCTAATGTGTGTGATAGATCCCCCTCGTCTGGGACTAGAACCTAATGTGTGTGAGAGAGCCCCCTCGTCTGGGCCTAGAGCCTAATGAGTGTGAGAGACCATAGGCTATCATGAAAGCTTTGAACACTGCCAATAGTGTTCAAGAACACAGGTGAGGGAGCAGTAACAGCCAACAAGTGACCAAAAAACGAGCTTCAAGAGACAGTCATATGGAATGCTTGTCCAACATTCCTAAAAGGTGTTCCCATATGCTCGCATTGGGCACGCATTGGCTGAATTTCCTTTACTCAGAAGTCCAACTTATCCCAAACCTCAATTGTGTTGAGGTTGGGTGATTGTGGAGGCTAGGTCATCATTCCCATCATTCCCCTTCTTGGTCAAATAGACCTTACACAGCCTGGAGGTGTGTTTTTCTGGTCTTAGTCATGATGGGGAAAAAACGACTGTCCCAATAGCGCAAACCAGATGGAATGGCGTATCTCTGAAGAATGCTGTGGTTGCCATGCTTGAGTGTGCCTTAAAATCTAATTTAATCACAGCTTGTGTCACCAGCAAAACATCCCAACATCTTCGCACCCCCCAATGCCTCATGGTGGTAACCACACATGCAGAGATCATACATATCAAGACATGGAGGTTGGAACCAAAAATCCCAAATATGTACTCATCAGAACAAAAAACTGATTCCCACCAATATAATGTCCTTCGTTTTCTTTGGCCAAGCACGTCTCTTCCTATGATTGGAGTCCTTCAGCAGTTGTTTCTATGCAACAATTCGACCAAGAAGGCGTGATGCGGTCTCCTCTGAACAGTTGATGTTGAGATGTGTCTGTTAATTTAACTCCACTTGAAAGCAGATATTTGGGCTGCAATCTGAGATGCAGTTAAAAGACGATTTAGGAGGCTGGTGACTCTAAAGAACCTATGCTCTCTGGGTGTTCCTTTCCTGTGGAAATCAACCTGATAGCATTTGATGATTTTTGTGACTCTATTTGAAGAAAATGTCAGTCCTTAAAATTTTCCAGATTGACTGACCATGTCACTTTTCACTCACTTTTCACTCACTTTTCACTCACTTTCAGTTAAGCACAGAGGCCACTGTGCTTAACTCTCAGCCATAACTGGAAGCAATTAGAAAGACCTACGCAGAATTAAAAGGCACCTTGACAATGTAGTACAGTTCTGATTGGATAGAATACACAACTCGTGTTGTGTATTTGATATTTTTCGACACAATTATTTATCTTTGTGCTTTCATCCCCAAATCCATGCTCTTTCCATCAGTCGAAGCCTCACCTAATGTGTGTGTGAGAGAGTCCCTCGTCTGGGCCTACAGCCTAATGTGTGTGAGAGAGCCCCTTGTCTGGGCCTAAAGCCTAATGAGTGTGAGAGAGCCCCTCGTCTGGGCCTAAAGCCTAATGAGTGTGAGAGAGCCCCCTCGTCTGGGCCTGGAGCCTAATGTGTGTGAGAGAGCCCCTCGTCTGGGCCTAGAGCCTAATGTGTTTGAGAGAGCCCCCTCGTCTGGGACTAGAACCTAATGTGTGTGAGAGAGCCCCTCGTCTGGGCCTAGAGCCTAATGTGTGTGAGAGAGCCCCCTCGTCTGGGCCTAGAGCCTATTGTGTGTGAGAGAGCCCCCTCGTCTGGGCCTAGAGCCTAATGTGTGTGAGAGAGCCCCCTCGTCTGGGACTATAGCCTAATGTGATCAGTAATGAATTTTGTGTTACATTAAGCCTGTATAAATGGATGGACAAGCACAGACTACAAGTGTCCGGGAGTCGGACTTAATCTAATGACAGCCCGGCAGAGACAGAACCAATTAGAGGGAGAGGGCCAAGTCTCTCCTGCTGCTGGGACTGCAAATGAATAGGTACAAATCAAATCAAGGCATAATAGACGTGCTGCAAGAGGGGACAGTCGATGCTAACAGCATTAGGGCCTTGTGACCTCCCAGCTCAGAGCGACATCACCCGGGGAAACTTCCATCGGCTCTTCAAGGAAAAACCTAAAGACCTCTTGTTCACTTAGGGAGGGCGTAAGAGACATTGTTGCTGTCTTCAAAACAATTTAAACATTTGGATCGTCAGCAGGGCACATTTCCCCTTCAAGGTTTCAATATGAATTACTTAATACATCCTTTTAAACCTAGGCTACTTTTATGCCAGCTTATCTATGGAAGACATTGCTGGTTCACAAAGAGACACTGTGCCTTGGGTACAATAAAAGCAAAATATAAATGCCAACTCAATTTACTGTGGTTATTGAGAGACATTTCATAGGGTTGACTGGGCAAACAGACAGTGTATAAACACCACTATACGCGTTGTCCTTTTACAAACTTTGTATAACACGTCAAGAGTCATGCTTTAAAGACAATTTGGAATAAACCCATAAAAAATGTATACTGCTGAAGTTAGGTATTTAGAGTTAACTTAATAAGACATATCTAAGGTATAAGTGGACCACATAAAACTACATGTGACCACAGTGAACATGCATCTCCTGAGGCAATACATGGGCAATGAGGTGAACTGAGGTGAACACTAGCGATTAACCCCAGTGAAACAGCATATGGTGGATGACCCCCGTGCATTTACTGAGAAAAAAATGAATGCCCACAGTTTGAGGGACAGCATCAAAGGCTACACATTGTTCTACTTTCATAAGGAACAATTGAAAATGTACAATTTCACTTGTAACCAGCAACAATGTATGACAATGTAAGCTGAGAAGTGAAGCGGAAAGAAAAGCTACCAAGGAACATTGCGCCAGGTTGAAGTTGTCTGGTCTCTATGATCACAGACAGGAGGACAGAGATAGACCAGAAGACAGGAGGTACGGTGGCCTTGCTGGACAGATAGCTCACACACCCAACACCGCCGGGTTATCAAAAGGCCCGGCACGGAGGCCCTTTGATGTTAAGGCCCCTTGCTATCTGCACTTGTCCCCTAAGACCCCTGGCCTGGCTCAGCCACACACTGGCCCCTCTGACAGCTACTAATATGCAAGCGAGAGTGTGGAGCAGGCAGCCGCTGTACAATGCTGCTGATATGGAGGGACGACTGCTATCTCCTGGCTAAACACTCAGGCAGCCCGGGCACACTCACACAGCAAATAACTTTCTACCACTTCATAAAAGCTGGTCTGAGCATGTACGCCATTGACTCCTTGAAGGATGGGTCTGTTCCCAGGCCAACAGATCCGAAATCAAAGAGCCGTTGTTTAGATGGGTGTGTTTCTTGAGAGACACTAGCTTTTCCCCTGAGGTACTGAGGCACCAACACATCCTGGTTCATTTCCAAGCCGCCTCAGAGCCAGGATCTGGGATCTCAACTGGCGGTGCACAATTGCCTTAGCTGGTCTGGTTTCGGTGAATGTTGGGCTGGCAGGACTTCCATTGGCTAGCGATGCCTAGTGGCTAGTTGTGCCCATGCAAGCTGACTGATGTTTACAGTTACACAATATGACGTATACATATTTGTAACAAAATCCATTCATATATAATGTCTTTTATTGAAATCTAGACCATCAAAGTCAAGACCCGGGGCGTTATCTCGTTCCACCTCTTCTGGACCTGTCGGTGGTCGGGCAGCACCAGGGGTGGAGACAGAGAGACAGTGTGAACAGCTATGAGTGTGTGGCTGCGGATCGCTCGGTCTGTCCATGAACACTGTCGGCCGGAGGTATTTTAAGGTCTAGCATCCAGTCCAGGGGAAGTGTGATAAAGAAGGGGCATCAGACTGGATGTCAAGGTCACGAGTTCAACATCCAGACCATCTACTTTCCTCCCTCAGCTTGTGACAGCCAGCCATGCACCACATTCCACTCCCTTCACACCCAGCTTTTAAAATGGAACAATTAAATAATCATGTGTCTCCTGAGAGAAAGACATAGAGAAAACGAGAGGAGAAAATAAAGTGAGAGCCCGCAGAGCACACTGCCACTATGAACGTGAGAATGTCCCCGTCTCCAAGCTGAAAAGGGAGAAAAGCGAGATTATACAACTGGAATATACAACATTAGAAAGCCTGCGTAAACAGACGAGTGAGAGATTATATCTAAGGCAGCTGTTGGCAAACGCTTACTTACATATCACACAGCAGTGAATTGTCATAAATATTATCAACCCCTCCCAGTACAGTAGGACAGGAGAAACAATTGCGGCACAGACCTGGCCACATCAAAAGTAAAATGTCCGGCTGGTGTCCCTATCTGGCCATGAAAAACCCTTGAGACATTAAGAATGCATTGCTAACCAGTCATGCACTTTAAGGGATACCGGTTTGATTCAGTAGGTTCTACAGGAACTAACCACAAAATGGAGTCGACATGGTAGTGCCCTCCCTTATGATTTAAGCCCTCGCTTCCAGCTACCTCTGCCCTGCTCTTACAAAAAAATGTTGGGTCCAAATCTGATGCTATTCCCCATAATCCCCGAACAGCTCCAACTCTGGTTCCCTTCTGCACACTCCCAGCACTGAGAAGAAGCCCAGCGCTGCTACAGAGTCCGCTGGCAGTCCCATCAGTGCCCTCCCTGAGAGCCCAGCACACTGACAGCACAGCAGACAAGGCTAACATCGCCTCCGCAGACCTGAGAACTGCCACAAGTGCTTAGCGGCGACGTGAGAGTGTTAATATGGATGTAAGCCCCCAGGATCAACCACCACCACATGATAGGTGGCTCCAGGAGTGTCTGCCATCCTCTTCACGCCAAGGGAACCACCGTGCTTTTATTGCATTAGAATGCCACTGTTAAATCATTTACTCCTTCACTCTCTCTCCCCTCCCCGCCAACCTCCATCTCTCCCTGAGCTCCGGCAGTGTTAGTAATCCCATCAATAGCAGCCTACTGAGAGGGTTCACTGTAGCTCTCTCTCACACAATGGAGCTCAGCCTTTCAGCTATTCTCTCTCCCTAAAAGCCATATCTGGAGCATATGAGGAGAAAGAGGGGCAATCTTTCAATTAGTTTTAAACCTTTAATAGCATAAAGAGCGCCTTCAGTGTCTGCTGTGTGTGGCACTTTCCACACTGTTCCTCTGTTCCTCAGCTTCCTTGCCTTAGGCCATCTAGCTGTGTGTGGTGTTGCTGACTGGGATCTCAGACATGCTCAGCGTTATACTAGATTGAGAAACACCACTTACAGAAAACCTCATGCTTTTACTGACACAATGAGCGAGTGCTGAAAATAATATATAATTGCTACAAACAACTAAAAAGATTTTGCAGGCTTTTGTTGAGGCTTAATGTAATATTGAAATGTCCCTACCCTCTTATCCTAGAAAAAAAGTTACCAGAGTTGTTGAAATGGTTAAATCAACTTAATCTGAAGAAAATCCGGCCGTCACCAGAGAAACAAATTCCATTTTTTTTGACAAGCACAAGATATGAACTTTCTTTTCACCAGTTTTAGCTACATTTTTATAAAAATTAAATGATGTACCCGATTCTTAGATTAGCTATTGGCTCCAGGTTTTTTCAGATTGTGTGGTTGACCCCCATCAACTGTAAAATATTAATATTGCCACTGATTCCCAACGGGATTGGGAACAAGACTTTGACTTTTACAGCTTCTGGAGGATGTTTTAGGGGGTACAGAACTGATATTGAATAGAAGGACGATGCATGTCCATAGTGGCGTCTGGCCGAAGAGAGCATATAGGTCTTGTAAGATTAGATGTGGAATCTCTGCAGTTTTAGGTGCTTCTCCAACTTTGATCCACAATGTATTTTTCACCTCTTGCATTCTTGTCCAGGCAGGTTCAATACACCTCAATTTAAACATCTTTATTATTGTCCTAATGGTAGAAAACAGTATTCCCAGACATGAAGCTATTCTTTTAAAGCCATTGGTTAATTAACAATTTTAACAACAAAAGGTCCTTAAAAAAGTTTACTTCAATTAAAGGTTTGATTTGTCTCACATTTCAACTTTAAAGCAACCCCCAAACACCCACAAAAAATGCAAAGTTTTGCTACAGATACAGTACGGTGTACTGTATGTAACTAATTGCTCTGATAAGTACAGTTAGAATGAGTGTGAAGGAGCTGTAAGTAGAGAGGGACAGTGCTGTTTGTAAGCCTGTGGTGTTATCTACTAAGCTGCTAATCTGCCTTTGCTCTGATTAATGGTTTGATAGCCACTGCCCGTGTGGACAGACAGGAATGTCCAGCGTCTTATCTTTTGTTCTTGAGAGTATGCATTGCCACTGTAGTCAAACACAATCCCATGGCTTACTGAAGTAATCCTTAAAATACTGACAATTATGTTTTATGTAATAGTTTTTAGGCTAGTTTAATTAAGCCATGTACTAAGCTAATGCTAACGTGAGCTATTCCACATTATTCTATAAGCGATTTATTTTATTTGACACATTAAAAGCTTTTGACTTAAGAATTATTTTTTAAATGATTTTTTCTTAAACAAAAATACTACAATTGCATTTAATATGCATTGTTTATTCATATGCATATGACCAGCAGCTCAATATATACACATATATACATACGTTAATCAATTACAACTCTGTCCAGAATCATTTGACGGAGTCAGAGAAGTTCCCTAACCAGGTGGAGAAGGATAGGGAATCAGGTTCTCGTAAAATTCAACAGGACACTAGTCTTGTCTGGTATTTCAATTCAAAAGGATACCTCAGCATAGAATTCAGCCTGACCCATGTCCCCCTGAGATGGGGGTTTGGACTCCATAACCCCAGCGGTCATCAGCAGGAAGTGTTTTAATGTATAGGTGCCATGGTGCAAGTCTGGGTTGTTATTACATTCATGCTTGCCAATCTGTGCACCAACCATCTATGTTATAACATAACTAACAATGCTAACAAGATTGGGCAAAGTTGTTGTGTTTTCATTTGAACAGCCTAGCTCACATTATTTAGTTGGTTGTTAAGCCAACCCCACATGGAAAAATGCAATGGATGGCAAGCAGGTTGTAGTCGAAGTCATAATTCAGTTTGAGGATTCCTCCACAGCTTTACGGGGAGACAGAGTGGGAAGGTATAAAGGAACTGCATCTCGTACAAGACAGATGTAAAAGCTATTGAGATGTTTCTGTGAAGTGCTAGTGAGACGCTTTAAATCTGAGCGTGAACTGTGCCATCTCCCCTATAGTGAACCCCTTCTGAACTTTCACTCTGTTTGAGGCTTCAAACTATCCAAACTAGTTTTCTACTCCAGCTGAAATTGTTGAGAAGTAGACCTACTCTGTTAGGTACACTAGCTAATGTTATGTTGTGTTTTTTAATGAGATTTTTTTTCATGAAAAGCATTATAGATGTAGAATACATTATTCTTATTTTTATACTTATGTTACCTTGGAAAGTGATGTCCAACAACATTACACTATAAAAAATGTATGGTCACCAAAAAGCATTATTTAGTTTATCAAAATAAAGCTATTTTAGTGCAAATAGGCCCCAACTGAGCAACATTATTTAGTTAGATTACCTAGAATATGTTGCACCAAAGATGATGCGTGTACCCTGGTTGAAGAGCTCCCAAACTCTTTTCCATTTTGAGTAACATGTGGTTGGACTGGCAGGCTCAGCTACATCATTTATTATTTTTAATTTTATTGACTATTATCAAAGATCTGGTAGTTTTGTATGAATATCTCATATTTCCTAGCATTCTGGCAGAATCTTGGGTATTAATTCATTGTCTCGTAAATGTTTTGACGTTTTGGAAAGAAACATTTCTAGGTGGTTTATTATGACACTGGCATCCACCACACCCAGATGTGTCAATTAGACTGCCAGATAGTAAAACGAGATTCATCCAGTGGCGGCATGCTTTAGACCCCTCCAGCTTGCAAGCGTCTCCCTGCGCACAGTTCTTGCACTGATGTCGCTTCCAGAGGCAGTTCGGAGCTCGGTGGTGCAATAGATCATTTTTAAGTGCAATGCGCTTACACGCTCAAAAGCCCCACTCTGTGAGTTTGCGTGGTGTACCGCTTTGTGGCTAGTCTGTTGTTGCTTCCATTTCACAATTATAGCACGTACAATCGTGGGCAGATCTAGGGTAGGGCAGAAACATGCTAACTAAATTGTGGCAAAGGTTCATCCCACAGTTATTATATGGGACTTACGTCAAGGGACTGGGATGGCCCTGGCAAAACCTTGATTCTGTGATCAGTAAACAATTTTTGTGTTGTTTGATTTAATTTCTGCTGGTACTTGATGGAGTCCATGATACCGCGTATCATAAAAGTTTTCCAGGGCCTTTGGATTAAAAACAGCCCCACAACATTATACACCCACCAACATACTTGGCTATCTTTCTGTTTCCCAAAAGCTTTTCTTTGTTCAATAATTAGTATAAATAGTATTTTGGGGGTTTGGATCAACAGCACACTCACCTTCTATGATCACATGAATAAGCTATTGGCCAAGCTTAACGGTAGACTTGGTTTTCTGTCTACCTTAAACTTTAATATGTTACAGTTAAACTCACCATGGTTCAGATGACAGGCTTGCCCATCCTAGATTTTGGATATGTGGTATACAGGCCCGCAGGTAAAGGATCTATTGAACGGCTTGATGTTCTCTATCAGTCAGCCATCAGATATGCCACCAATGCCCCTTACCGAACACATCACTGCACGCTGTGTACCACCATTACAACTTGCCATGACATACCCAATGCAGAATCCACTGGCTTACTCTTATTCACAAAACCCTCTTAGGCCTCTTGCCCCCTATCTGAGATGTCTACCTCCATCTGAGATGTCTGCCCCACCTCTACATGTAGCACCCATTCTGTTAAACATAAAGTTCAAAATACCAAAAGCCAGCACATCCTTGGGATGGTCCTCCTTGTAGTTAGCAGTACCCACTGATTTGAATGAACTACAAAAAAACAACTACATTATCCACTTGCATCACCGTTGCTATGTTCAAAAACAATAACTTAACACCTAGGCTCCTTTTTTCCCCAAGACTAGATATGTTGAAATGTTGGATATGATGCATTATAATATAACAATGGCATTCTTCAAACTGCCAACCGGTTCATTAAACAGGTTTACCTGGATGTTTCACGCTGAGAAGATTGATCAATCCTCTATAATTCTGGATGCAGGATAGCAAACAGTCTTGCCAATGGGCCTGCTATAGCTGGCTTCATTGCCTTCAATGTCTCTCTTCTTGTTTTTAAGAACAAAATCAAATGAAAAGTAAACATCATTCAAATGTGTCAGGGTTTTATTTAAAATCACCTTTAGTGTGGTCACTGCACCACACTGAGCTACACGTTGGTGTTACTTCTCTTTTGTCCCCGCTTCTTCCATAAGTTTTGGGTTTGTAATTCATCAACAAACGTTGGGACAACTGTAGGAATTGTTAACATCAACTTTCAAGGCTTAATTTTCTTCCAATGCTGCAGAACAGCGGTAAGTCGTTAACCCATGACGTGTTCACTTTAAACTCTGTTTAATGACCTCGTTTTTAGGGACCTAAACTTTTGTCAGTTCCCCCCTTTACTTTTGAACTGCTTACATTTCATAAACAACTGGCAAAATTTCTAAAACTTTTCACCGGTAGATAATAAACTAAACAATAAACTAAACAAGCAAACTTGACAAACTGTCTAGCCCTGTTGCCAACAGCACCAGATCATATTTGGACAGGGCTGTGCAAGGTTTCCCACCCATCCTCAGGTATTGGTGGTGCGATACGTTCCGTTGCAAATGTAAATAGAAAAGTGTTTTAACATAATATGTAAATCGTATTTACATTGAAAAAGTTGTCATGACAACTGTTGTTAGGTCCTTAGTAACGGGGTAAGTGAGGTTCCATGAATTAGTAGCTGACTCTTGCCATTTCCTGAGATGTAATTTGCTTATATTAATAGCAGCAACTGTCTTCTGACCTCCTACGTGTAGGAACTGGGTGTATCCTTAGTTGTTACATAGAGGGACAAGGAATTCGTTTTACCTGTCACTATCCCTAGAGGTTTGGCATTCCATGTTTAGGCATACTATATTCCTTTTTTGGCGAACCATAAATCTATTCCTCCATATAGACAGATTCCACATTGCAATAGCTCCAAGGTAAAGTGACATGGAACCTCAGAAGAATATAGAGCACGACTCTCCAAGATCAGACGACGGGCCCATTTTAGGGGGAAAACTTGACATGGCTAACTGGTACATTACCGCCACAATGTCCTATTAGCAAGGAAGCCATGGCGGCTACAAAACTCATCATCAGAGATCTGGAAGAAGCAGATATTGTTGAGAAAATGCACTCTGCGTTGAACAGTCTAATATGGCCAGTAGGCAAGCCAGGCAATAGGTGGCATGTAACTTTTGACTACAGAAAGGACAACGAGAACACTGACAAACTCACATAGCTAGTGGCGGACACATCAGCCATATTTGCTTCATTGTCCCCCCAACACTCTGATTTCAGTGATAAACATGGCATATGCAGGCTACTAAGATCAACATCTTATCAAGTGCCAACATGCTGTGCACACTCTACTGACAATGAACGGTTCTGTCTATGTTATGGCTACATGCTGGGACAGTTGGTCAACAGTGTTGGAAACTCCAACCGTTAGAACCCAAAGTGGTTCACCCTAAAATCCGGCCACATTCATGCTTCCCACGGAATGATGCCACGTTACGACTGTTGATGTCCAGTTCTCAGAGGAGTTCACCAAACCTCATCCCTTGGAAAACCCAGACTTGACCTTGTATACAGATGGCACAAGGGATGGAATGAGGAAGGCGGGCTGGGCGGTTACCTGTTAACGGTACTTCAGCACAGGTTGCAGAACAACACATGACACATGTGTTGAACAGACACATGTAAACAGGCTGAAAGGGAAAACGAAGAGACCCCCAAAGACAGGACGGAGAGACCCCAATGACAGGACGGAGACCCTCATGACAGGAACGAGAGTCCCCCATGACAGGACAGAGAGTCCCCCATGACAGGACAGAGAGTACCCCGTGACAGGACAGAGAGTACCCCGTGACAGGACAGAGAGTCCCCCGTGACAGGACAGAGAGTACCCCGTGACAGGACGGAGAGTCCCCCGTGACAGGACGGAGAGTACCCCGTGACAGGACGGAGAGTACCCCGTGACAGGACGGAGAGTACCCCGTGACAGGACGGAGAGTCCCCCGTGACAGGACGGAGAGTCCCCCATGACAGGACGGAGAGTCCCCCATGACAGGACGGAGAGTCCCCCATGACAGGACGGAGAGTCCCCCATGACAGGACGGAGAGTCCCCCATGACAGGACGGAGAGTTCCCAACCACAGGACAGAGAGTAGGCCTCTAACCAAGACCGTGTAGGGTCACAAGACACTGTATGTAGTGCTCATTCCTATCTGAAGCTCCTATCCTTACATAAACCATTACAGACTATTTGTTTTTTAGGGCCATAAAGGAACTAAACAATGTTATGTGTGTATGCTAATACCTACATCCCACTTGACAGGGATCCCTAAATGATGCTGTACCCTTAAACGCAACTTGGTTGCGAGAATAGAACTCAGGTTTTGCTTTCTGGCTTCCCCATGGTTCAGCATGTTTAGTATTTGCTCTTAATGAAATTCGGGTGTAAGCGGAGATAGATACATTGACTAATGCTACAATCCCATTATTGGAGATGTTAGGTGAGAAAGTCAACAGCATGGGGAAAGCCGTGTTACAGAATCGTATGAATGAGACCTGTTGCCAACATTCCCGACCACTCATTGGACTTAGAGGGCCCGAAAGATAAGAATACAGAGGCACACTCTGCAGTTCACTTCTCTTCCTCCACAGATTCTCCTATGTTAAAGGGTGTCTTCAGCCTGTTGGCACCGCTTGACTTATTTGTCTTCTTCACGATGCTGAAATGAATTTCACAGAAAAGGTAACGTTTTTTTATATCTTTCCTAATATTCTTTAAGCAATAGCAAGTTATTATTTTTGGGAATATTATTATCTGGGAATCGGTAAAAAGAAAATAATTAATTGCACAATTGGCTGTGATTAATCACGATTAATCATATTTTCTTTAAGTGTTGTAGAATAACTAAAATAAAGCAATAAACACAAAAACAAAACTACAGAGTAGTCATTCCCATTATCATAAGCAGTAACATTATGAGCAACAAAGCTTTAAGGGCCCAATTCCAATGTCCCCCCTAAACCTTAAGCCCTGAACCCTCACATACTCAATTGACATCACCAGGTAAGTTATTGAGTGCAAGATTCTGCAAGTGCTCAAAATGCTATACCATCAGTAAACTTGTTTTACACTTACATGTTAACTTTTTTTACTAAACAGAAATGTTAAAGATGAATGTGAAAATCCATTTATTGAGTCAAGCATACACTTTTACCACGTTTTTATCAATTCTTTCATACAATTGAATTTTGTATTTGCATAACTTTTTTGGGTTAAATAATATTTTACTCACGTTTTTATTTACTTACGTTCAATACATTTGAGCTCAATTTGCTAAATTCCATAGAGCAGTATAGATGCTTTAAGAGTTCTGCATTCGGAATATGAAACCTGTTTGTAATAGTGGACGTATTCAGCATTAGCTATTAAACGTCAGACACCCAGCCCCCGATAAAAAGAACAAACAAATATATTATTTCATTTTGCTGAATGAGATTCAAAGATCCTAGTCAGTAGATCCAAACATCTCATCACTAACTCACAATAGCTGTCACAACAGTTAGTGCTTAAAACCAGGCAATGTTTGCAATTCCAGCAAAAAAGGTGCCGGGTTAATTGCGTTAAATTATTTTAACGCGTTAAATGGGTCAAATTAATCGCAAAGATTAATGCGTTAACTTCCCCAGCCCTAACATATATGTATAGAAATAAATTTTCTTAGACGTTTGTATTATTGTAGATATAAAAGTCTGCAGGTGGAGGTGTAAGAACAGGGTGTATTATTTAATTATTATTATTTTGTTATATACAGTGGGGAGAACAAGTATTTGTTACACTGCCGAATTTGCTGATTTTTGTACTTTTCGTAGCATGTAGAGGTCTGTAATTTTTATCATAGGTACACTTTAACTGTGAGAGACGGAATCTAAAACAAAAATCCAGAAAATCACATTGTATGATTTTTAAGTAATTAATTTGAATTTTATTGCATGACATAAGTATTTGATGACCTACCAACCAGTAAGAATTCCGGCTCTCAAAGCCCTATTAGTTTGCCCTCCTGTTCTCCACTCATTACCTGTATTAACTGCACCTGTTTGAACTCGTTACCTGTAGAAAAGACATCTGTCCACACACTCAATCAAACAGAATCCAACCTCTCCACAATGGCCAAGACCAGAGAGCTGTGTAAGGACATCAGGGATAAAATTGTAGACCTGCACAAGGCTGGGATGGGCTACAGGACAATCGGCAAGCACCTAGGAAGGTGAGGGATCAGCCCAGAACAACACGGCAGGCCCTGGTCAATGACCTGAAGAGAGCTGAGACCACAGTCTCAAAGAAAACCACAGGTAACACACTACGCCGTCATGGATTAAAATCCTGCAGCGCAAGCAAGGTCCCCCTGCTCAAACCAGCGAAGGTCCAGGCCCGTCTGAAGTTTGCCAATGACCATCTGGATGATCCAGAGGAGGAATGGGAGAAGGTCATGTGGTCTGATGAGACAAAAATAAAGCTTTTTGGTCTAAACTACACTCGCCGTGTTTGGAGGAAGAAGAAGGATGAGTACAACCCCAAGAACACCATCCTAACCGTGAAGCATGCAGGTGGAAACATCATTCTTTGGGGATGCTTTTCTGCAAAGGGGACAGGACGACTGCACCGCATGGGGGGGAGGATGGATGGGGCCATGTATCGGGAGATCTTGGCCAACAACCTCCTTCCCTCAGTAAGAGCATTGAAGATGGGTCGTGGCTGGGTCTTCCAGCATGACAACGACCCGAAACGCACAGCCAGGGCCACTAAGTAGTGGCTCTGTAAGAAGCATCTCAAGTGGCCTAGCCAGTCTCCACACCTGAACCCAATAGAAAATCTTTGGAGGGAGCTGAAAGTCCGTATGGCCCAGCGACAGCCCCGAAACCTGAAGGATCTGGAGAAGGTCTGTAAGGAGGAGTGGGCCAAAATCCCTGCTACAGTGTGTGCAAACCTGGTCAAGAACTATAGGAAATGTATGATCTATGTAATTGCAAACAAAGGTTTCTGTACCAAATATTAAGTTCTGCTTTTCTGATGTATCAAATACTTGTCATGCAATAAAATGCAAATGAATTACTTAAAAATCATACAATGTGATTTTCTGGATTTTTTATAGATTTTTTTAGATTCCATCTCTCACAGTTGAAGTGTGCCTATGATAAAAATTACAGACCTCTACATGCTTTGTAAGTAGGAAAACCTGCAAAATTGGCAGTGTATCAAATACCCCCCACTGTATAGGAGGGACATGGAATGTTAGTTACATGTACAGTGCATCCGAAAAGTATTCACAGCACTTCACTTCTTCCACATGTTGTTATTTTAAAGGCATATTTTAAAATAATTCAATTTTTTTTTTTGCTTAAAATTCGACACAATACCTCATATTTTTGCTAATCTATTACAAATAATAAACGACAAAATCACAAGTACATAAGTATTTACTGCCTTTGCCATGGCACTCCAAATTGAGCTCAGGTGCATCCTGTTTGCACCTGTAAGATCATTTGTAAGATGTTTCAACTTGGAAGACCTCCTGTAGACCTCCGAGACAGGATTGTATCGAGGCAGAGATCTAGGGAAAGATAGAGAAATAAATTCTGCAGCATAGAAGGTCTTAATAAGCACAGTGGCCTCCATGATCTGTAAATGGAAGAAGCATGTAACCACAAGGACTCCTAGAGTTGGCCACCCAGCCAAACTGACTGATCGGGGTAGAAAGGCCTTAGTCAAGGAGCTCCAGTGTTGCTCCAGTGTTGCTCTGAGAAGAGAGAAGAACCTTCCGGAAGAACAACCATCTCTGCAGCACTCCACCAATCAGGCCTGTATGGTAGTGGCCAGACGAAAGCCACTCCTCAGTAATAGGCACATGACAGCCCATCTGGAGTTTGCCTAAAGGCACCTGAAAAACTCTCAGACCATGAGAAACAAAATTCTCTTATCTGATGAAACAAAGATTGAACTCTTTGGCCTGAATGCCAACCGTCATGTCTGGAGAAAACCAGGCACTGCTTATCACCTTGGCAATACCATCCTTGAAGTGAAGCATGGTGGTGGCAGCATCATGCTGTGGGGTGTTCTACAGCAGCAGGAACTTGGAGACTAGTCAGGATCGAGGGAAAAATGCAGTAATGTATAGAGACATCCTTGATGGAAACCTGCTCCAGAGCGCTATGGACCTCAGGCTGGGGTGAGGGTTCATCTTCCAACAAAACAACAACCCTAAGCACACAGCCAAGATAACCAAGGAGGGACTTCGGGACAACTCTGTGAATATCCTTGAGTGGCCCAGCCAGAGCCCAGACTTAAACCCGATTGAACATCTTTTGAGAGATCTGAAAATGGCTGTGTACTGTCGCTCCCCATCCAACCTGATGGAGCTTGAGAGGTCCTGCAAAGAAGAATTGGAGAAACTGCCCAAAAATAGATGTGCCAAGCATGTAGCATCCTATTCAAAAACACTTGAAGCTGGAATTGCTGCCAAAGGTGCTTCAACAAAGTATTCATCAAAGGCTGTGAATACATGTTTATATTTTCGTTCATAATTTTTGTAAATCCATTAAAAATACGAACCAACGTTTTTCACTTTGTCATTATGGGGTATTGTGTGTAGAATTTTGAGAAGAAAATGAATTGAATCCATTTCAGAATAAGACTGTAACAAAACAAAATGTGGAAAAAGTGAAGGACTGTCAATACTTTCCGGATGCACTGTATATGTATAACTGTCACTATCCCTAGATGCTTGGCATTCCTTGTTTAGGTATACCATATATAAATTCCTCCATTTTAAGGTACTTGACACGACCATCCTGGGATGTTGCTTTAGAACAACAGCAACCACAAGGTCAATTATTAGATGGGAATCAGCAGGGAAAGCGAAACATACTATGACTGCAAAATAAACATCAAACCCTGATTCATTATTTCACCTATACAAATCTACATGAAAATTATTAGCCTAATGGTCAGAAATGTATAGATCTAACAGTCGTCACTACTACGCAACCCTGGCGTTGCAGGTTATTTTACAATGTACTGGCCTGTGTGGCGTTTGTACAACTTTACCTTGGAAGCGTACAGTAGTCAATAGTTTTCCCTCAGTTCACAGAGTAAAACAAAAGTAATATAGGTGAAACAAATCTAACAAGTGTTAATTAATTGATTGTAGTGTGAAAAGCCCTAAGGGAGACACACAGTTCAATGCACAGTATCAGTCCTTCCACACAGAAAAATCAAATCACCCCAAAGTTGTAAAGTAGCCTTTCAAAGCAGTGGGCACTATCAGTACATTCCAGTACAGAAACACTATGAAGAAAATGCATGTTTTTTTTCCAGCAACAACCCTGTCTGCGTTGCCTGGATTTTCTCTCATTATCTTTTTCTATCAGAGCCCAACTGTGTCTGTGCTGGTCTGACAGCCTCAGTAATGAAGTCAGCATGGGCACTGGTGGAGAGAGTAGGGTTAAAATAACCTTGACAAAGAGCAAGCTCCAAAGGGTATGCTCCCTGACAAACCGCTGACACATCCCGACATCTGGATAAGGGAACCTCCACACAAAGACACACACACACACCCCCACACACTGGGTTAGTCACATAGTGAAGATCTACAAGGCTACACATTTCCCAGATGCATCTTTTACACATAGCCCATACCACATACCTTCCACACACCCCCCACACAGTCCAAACCACACAGCCCAAACCACACAGCTACCACACCACCCAAACCACACTACAACCACCCAGCACAAACCACACAGCTACCACACAAGCCAAACCACAAAACTACCACACAGCTTAAACCAAACAGCCACCACATACAGCTACCACACAGCTGATAGCATGTTGTATGAGAGGCTTCCAGGAGCAACTTAAACAAATTAGCTCTCTACCGTCTGGCCCCTGGGTGTACGTTGCGAGAGTCACATTATGACTGTAATGGGTGGGCTTTATGTAAACAGAATATTACGGTTTACAATTAATAATGAATGAGGCAGCAGTCTGAGAGGAAGTTGGTGGTACACGTAGCTGTCAGAGGGTCTAATGGATTCCAAACAGGCTTGTGTTACAAGCAGACTAAATGAAGCAATGCTCTGTTTATGCTGACATGTTAATGTGCTTTAGAGCTACTTTACTGGCAGGGCTCCGGCATGCTCTGCTCCACTCATCAATGACATCTCAGCGAGACAGAGCAGATCACAGAGAGATGAAATGAGTACACACATCTCACAGAAAGTGGAAGGTCAAACTTGATACTGAAGAACATGTTGGCTATGCTGAAGAAACATAGATTAGAGATGTACTAAGAAAAGGACTAAAGGGTGGGGTGTTAAAGGGGAGGAGGTTTTCACAGGCATATCCTTGCAGGGTCGCATAGACATACAGGTACTAGCCAACAGGACCCTGACAGCTGTTACATACCTGGAGGTGTATGAAATTCTCAGACCCATCATCAGACCTTATGCTGGTGCAGTGTGCCCTGGGTTCCTCCTGGTGCAGGACAATGCCCTGCCCCATTCGGTGAGAGTGTGAAGGCAGTTTCAGAATGACAAAGGCATAGATGCTATTGACTGACCCTCGCGTTCCCCAGACCTGAATATAATTTAGAACCTCTGGGACATTATGTATCTGTGCATCCAACGACGCCAAAGTAGCTCCCCATACTGTCCAGGAACTCAATGATGCCCTGTTTCAGGTTTGGGAGTTGGTTTCCCAGGACACCATTCGCAGTCTCATTGGCAGCATACCCAGTCATTTTTCAGGAGTGCATACCGGCACGTGGGGGCCATACACACTACTGAGTCACATTATGAGTTGACGTGATGAAGTTCTTGTTGAAACAGCCTGTGATTTCAATTGTTTACTTAGATTTTTGGCGGGAGTTTGAATCCAGGCTGAGATAATAGCAAAATACAGCCTTGTAACATCACCAAATAGGAGATGTTATAAAGTACAAATCAGTGGTCATTGTACACAAAACACGCTCCCTCTCAAACCAACATATGATAAAGACACAATACGCGCTTGGTTCACCAGACAGCACCCAGATCGACATACAGCACAATCTGAAGAGTAATTTTTTAACCAAACAGCCTTCCCAGGGGCGGCGCTTAGCTTCCACTGCCATGGGTTCAAGGCATGGCCGTACCACACCCTTACCGGAGTAAACTCTTACTATCACTACCTGACTTCCCATGTCAAAGATATAGGTCACCTTTCCAAACCTCACACTGGCTACAATGCTGCTGCTGTCATTGAAATGGTAGGTCTATCAATCTTTTCATGCCGCTGTAGTTTGGGGGGAACGCATGGCTTTTTCATCCTGCAGAACCTTGTCTGGCTGTGGTATAAAGTCCCTGAGGGGGTGAATGAAGTCAGCAAGTGGGGTCATTTTTCTTATATTCAACAGCAGGTAATCCTGAACAATGAATATGAAGTGAACAAAACAACACTGAACAATCAAATCTAGTATCAATATGTATGCTATATAAATACTAAACAAACACAACAGTATTAAGATCCATAAATCCACCACATTATGGTCAGCTACAATTAAATGTTCATAAATCCAGCGTGTTATAGTATACGAGAGGCAAACCCTAGTGCCTCCAACACACCAATGGACCTTTGAAATGAAACCCATGCCACTTAAGTGACCTGCCAGGTAATTAACAGTAGTACTTTGAACCAGTTGCTATTAGATTTAGGTATTTTGCAAAAAACCTGTGGTTGTGATGGGATTCTAGACATACTTGGGTTAGGGTTACCTGGGTTGGTTCCTGTTCGAAGATCATAGGGAACGGACGGAAGTTGGGCGGGATCTGCGGAGCAGTTATCTGGGCGTCGCTAGTGGACGAGTCGGTTAAGAAAGCATGCGGAGTTATCTGAAGCTCCAGCATCGTTGTTGGTCGGCTTTAATTCGGCCTCCGCGGATTAATAGTGCTGCAGCTGCTATTTGCTCTTAAATGCCAATTTCTGATATACATTAACGTGGAGGCAAATTAATTGGTTTGTTCCAGTTAATATGCTATGGCTAAATTCATTGATCTGGTAAACGTGACCCCGCCGTTATAAAATTAAAACAATAGCAGCCGAATTCATAGAATTGTTTACGTCACAATACTGTTTTGAAAAAAAGTGGGGTGGGGATGATGATGATGCAACCCTGACCAACTGAGAATTCTACTCAATGCTTCTGCAATGGGAGCTGAGGAAAATATGGTCTTAAGTGCAATAAGGGTTAGTGCATAAATGGCTCAAAATTTAGTGGTTCAAATTTTGATCAAATTGATTTCAGATGCATTGTAATGTTAACTAATATTGACTGGAGTCCATTGAATGTGAACATGCTAGTTATTCTTGACCGCATTTGCTAGCTAATGACAACATTGCCACCTGTCAAAGAACTTTTACTAATATGATGATAATTGCAACGTTGCTTTCTACAAAATGTTTGCCTAGTTTTTAAATATTGTCGTATTTCCAAGGTCCACAGTGTAATTCAGGCGAAAGGGTAATTTTAACTTCAGGACATCAAGCCGCTTCTTGGTTAGCGACCATTGCAACAACATGACGACGGTGCAATCCATCAATAGTTGACTACAGATGAGCAGCATTTTTTCTATTTTAATGGAATCCCAAAAGGGGTCATCCTAATTACCTACCCCCGCTCTCATTCCACTAGGCTAAGATTTTGCGCAAACATGAGTTAACATGTTTACTCATCATTCGTTACATCTAGCCATGATTGGTTTATTTACAAAAACTCTTAATGTACACTATAATTTCTTGAGGGGTGCTACAAAATAATATAGAGGTTCCACCAACTAAAAGACTCGTTGGCACCGGTGGTAAATAGTAGTGCGTTGTATGGGTAGGGCGTAGTTGGAGTACCAGGGAGTAGGGGTGCAAAGTTGTAGAGTATAGGGGTACACAATTGGGAACGGATGGGAATAGTATCTGTATGGTTGCTGGGGAGTAGTGGGGTAATACGGAAAGCGTTGCTGGAGTCGTTATTCAGGGTACCCCTCCCTGCTGGTTCCATTAATCAAGCCTGAGTTTCAGAGAGAAACCCGATCAGCCCCCTGCTAGCCTGGGTCAAACAGTCCATAGCAGCCCCTTTCACCTTCACTCCATTAGCTCTGCTTGTTCACACTTCTGTCTCATAACATTACTGCCCACACAGTATGTGAACAGAGACACCTATTGCGTAAAGCCCAGGTTTGGGAAGTAAAGGATTACATAAAAAGATGTAATACAGCCATGGCCAAAGTTTTGAGGATTACACAAAAATTATTTTCACAAATTCTGCTGCCACAGTTTTTATGATGGCAATTTGCATAAACTCCAGAATGTCATGAAGAGTGATCAGATAAATTCCCCAAAATTTAAAAGTCCCTCTTTGCCATGAAAAAAACATTTCCACGGCATTTCATTAACACAGTGAGAGTGTTGACGAGGACAAGGCTAAAGATCCTATTGTCATGCTATTTGAGTTAGAATAACAGACTAGAAGCTTTAATGAAAAGAGTAAGCATCCTGAGACCATTCATGAGTGGGGTTAGTTCTCAGCCAAGGGAGTGGGCTCACTCACAAGTTTGCCTAAGTGAACAGCCATGAATAAAGAATGGTACCTAAACATTCAGGAAACTCCCCTGACCTTAATCCCATTGAGAACCTGTGGTCAATCCTCAAGAGTCGGGTTGACTAACAAAAACCCACAAATTCTGACAAACTCCAAGCATTGATTATGCAAGAAAGGGCTGCCATGGGTCAGGATGAGTCAACACGGCAAAAAATGACTTCTTAATATAATTGTCAATAATTGCCTTTGACACCTACGAAATTTTTGAAATTAGTAACATAGTAACATCTGACAAAAATATCTAAAAACAGCAAATTTGTGTAAACCAATACTTGTGTCATTCTCCAAAAATGTTGCCACGGCTAGACATTACATTACCTGAAAAAAATTGAAGGCTTTCAAAAAACAAAAGAAAGTCCTAGAATTACTTTAAATTACAAATAGGATTGTTTTGGAAAATAAAGTATCCATAAAATAAATATCTGATTTCTCAATGACCACATTAACATTCGTCATCAGCCATAAATAAGTGCTAATTTTGATCTGCCTGCATGTGAAAAAAGACAGGATCACCAGTCACAGGTGTTCCACTCCAGCATGTTTCATGGTGTTTCATTTCAAATATCTATTCCAATTAAAAAAGGGCAAGGGTTAGAGTGAGGCCAATTATCTTCCAATCAGAACTCAGCTTGAACTAGCCTGAGACACACACACACACCGCAACACCTTTGCAAACTCTTCATATTTTTTTTATACTCATCTTGCAAATGTACCCTAATAAATCATGCATCCTAATTCATGTGAATAAGCAATTTACATTTACCTATTATAAAAACCACAAAGAACAAGCAATGACCCATAACATAAAGACCATCTGTAGAGCTGAAAGGTGTTGACTTCACTGTCAAATCTTTTCAGATCTTAGTGTCTAGGGCTCAATATGGATTTGTACTTTCAACCCAGGACATGTTTTTCAATCTACTTTTCACAAAGGTCTGTACTTAAGTATTCTGTTTATATCCCTCATGTCCTGGACTATATGGCCAGTAGAGTGGTATAGAGGAGACATCCCTATGTTTCTCATAATTGTTTCTGAGTGCATGTGCAGTGTCATTGAGGGCCTCTACAATTTTAACATAGTCATCTAGGTGCTTGGAATTTCAACTTCACTGACTGATACCCTACTTTAGCCAGTTATGGCTCCAAACCAGATCATCATTGAAGAGCAATGAAGGTGAAGGTCCCACCCAGTGGACTACATTACACTAGTGGAATCCCCTGATTACAGTGTCATAAATAAAAAGGCTATTTCACTTATTTAATAATACATTATTATTAATACATTTCACAACCTAAGGTCCTCACTGTCCAGCCTGGTTAAAATTATTAGGTACAATGTGTCAAATCTGAGGGCCTATTGTAAAATCCTCCGGCAGTTTCCATTGCTTCCCTCAAGGTTCAACCCTTGGGTTCACTTGTAAACGCAATCTTCCATTGTTCTCTCACCGTGCAATGTGCTGTTTACCCATTCAACATCTAAAATGCCTTCTCTGACCTCCATCTACTCCTTAAAACAAAACACCCTGAAATGTATGCCTTTTAATCGAAGACCTTTATGTCACCTAAACATCCTTGCTGTGGACAGGACTGAGTTGGGGTACTACACAAATATCTTGCTATTTGGTTTAACTGCTTACTCTCATTCAATACCCACATCGCCCTCTTGCAGTCTAAAGTGAAATCCAGAGTTGGACTCTTGTTCCAGAATAAAGTATTCTTCACACATGCTGCTAAATACTCACTTGTAAAAGTCACCATCCTGCCAATCCTCTACTATGGCAATATAATCTTAAGATTTGCTGCTTGAAGCTCCTCCATAATTTATATGTAATTTACCACCCTGTCATCCGGTCGGTAACCTCTACGCCCTTCAACACTCATCCATGTGACCTTTACATCCTGGTTATTTGGACATCACTTTTTTTCAATGCCAGCCTCAATGGTGACAAGTTATTTATAAGTCACCTTTAGGTAAATGCCCTCTCTACCTTGGCTCACTTCTTAACATCTGCTACTTAAACAGCAACATGCACAGATATATCCATGTGGTTGTTCCAGAAGCCTATTTATTTCTTGGATGATACTCATTTATATATTATATATATTTGCTCCTGCCAATGATGGGAATACATTGCAATAGCGCATAAAGCTTGATACGTTTGTCTCACTTCACACCTTATCAAATAAAATAAACTATCTGTATCTGATAACACCCAAAGCTGAATCTATTATTTCTCGCTGCATGTGTCCTACTGTATTATACATGTGTCCTACTGTTTTGTGCATGTGTCTTCTTGTATTCTACATGTGTCCTACTGTTTTCTGCATGTGTCTTCCTGTATTCTTTATGTGTCCTACTGTATTTCACGTCTGTCCTACTGTATTTAAATGTATGTATATTTGTATTACATATGTTGATTTGTATACAGTCTGTGATATGCGATAGGCCATGCCGTAGTTATTGCTTCTTAAAAGACATACCTGGTTAAATACTGGCTAGGCCTAAATAAAAAAGCACAGAACTGCAAGGCAGGGACTTTACTACTGTACCATTCAGGGGCCCATAATCCTTTGAAAATTCTGCACACTTTTCACCCTAAAGCAATATTTACTAAATGCCTTTTTGGTTTGATCTGTAGCCTTGACTTGTTTATTGGTGCTGTTATTAAGGCTTCCACCCAGTGATCTGGGAAACAAACATACAGGCCTGTTGTGATGCTGACCGTCACCATTACACACCACTAACACATTACTGGCTAACACTACAGCTATACATTGTTGTGGCACTTGGCTGCACTCTGTGGTGTGGGGGAAATCCATTAAGCCCATGATGCATGATCTCATTTTGTGTGGTGTGTCTATGTGAAAGTGTACGTAAGAGATATACACTATACACACCATACAAGTGTGTGTGTGTAAGAGAGGGAGTGATAGAGACAGAGAGAGACAGTAAGACACGATGAATAAAAAAACGTGTGTGTGTATGTCGGGGGAGTGCGTGCATCCTGTAATGGTGATGTTGATTCCTGTGTCCTCCTTATAAGTGAGTTAGAATGTGCTGCCTGCTATTCATCCCAAGTCCTCCACAGACGACAACGGTGAAAAAAAACAAGAAACCACAGAGCTCAGCTGGTCTTCCATGGAGATGTGGGCAGCGAATCGCCACGCATGTACGCACACACACACACGCGCACACACACACACACACACACACACACACCCCCTCGACGTGGCCTTGTCATCCAGCGTTATTTATCAATCCACTGACATCTTCCATGGAGCTGCTGCCACATGGAGAAGTGATATGATTGATGTGAGACGTGGTTCCACCTGACTGCCGGCTGCTCCCGGGCAACAGGCTGTCTCCAGCCAATACCTGGCCTCTATATCTCCTGTCGCGGACGGGCCACGTGTCAATGGTCAGAGTGCTTCTCCTGCTGTCCTGCGTGGGGGCGTGTGTACGAATGTGTCTGTCCATTCTGGTGCAGGGGTGGGCATGTGGATGTATTTGGGCCCCTGTTGGAGCACCAGAAGCGGTAGACGCACACTAGCAGTGACGGAGGAGGTGCTAAGACGACTTCCAGGGCTGCTGTGCGTCGGCCTGACCGTCGCTCTCGCTCACCTTCATGGAAACGGAAAAAGCAGACACATTTTCAAGGGTCCTAAAACCCGCTAGCTTGCCGTGACGCTTCCATTGCCATCAGGGAATGAGAAATGAGATGACTCAACTGTCCTTTCTCGCCAACGTGTGTTGTGTGTGTGTCAGTCTGTGTGTGTGTGTGTCTTGGCCTGTGTGTATTGGTGCTTGTGTGCGTGCAAGCGTGTGTTAATATGGCATGACATTAACAACAGAAGGGTTATGCAGACACCCTGAGTTAATTCATTATTACATATGTGGACCTCTCAGACTGCCTGATCGGCTGGAGATGCTGCTGAATGTGGGATGAATATCAAAGCAATTACATTTCATGTCTTTGTTTTTCCAGAAGGAACTTCAAATGTGGCCAGTTGCATAAGGTAAACATAATGATATATAGTAAACACATAAACAGAAACATTCACATGTGCTTCCAATTTATATGTGACTTGTTGAACACAGTATAATGTAACTCACTCAGAAAAATCACTGAAAAACAATAGATAAGAACATAAGTCTCGCACATCCTGCATATTTGTACTTAAGAAGCAATGCTGAGACTGACACAAAAGGTCGGGCAGCTGAATCAGGGTCTAAGAGGTAAAACCACATCTACCATGATGACAGTCCTCTAAGTTCACCTCAATGGGCTTTACATTTTTGCAAGGCAATGCAAAGGCATTTTGATGATAAGGTAAATCATTTTAGTCTCCAAATAGATAACATTTTAAAATATATTTTAGCTGAGGGTGCAGTAAGCCAGTCAGCATTGTGCTGACAGGCTTTGGGCTGAAGATTGTTACATGCCTTTTTCAACATGGGTTAAAGGGCATGAGAGCAAAGACTGGATTTAAAAGACAAATCCCAAGGGTTGGTCCTTTAACTCATCAGGAACAACGTCATCATATCCTCTGTGCCTTTGAGCTGTAGAACAACAAACCCAGTTGCCTGCTAAATAGTTTAGATGTGGGATCATAAATGGGAGGTTCACAACCTCAGCTGCTCCAATACAAATATACATATTAATAAATGGATATCGAATGTTTTGTATTTCAGAGTAAGGCAAAGTTGATGTCCAAAATCCCAAAACAGCCCTGGTTCACTAATTCTTTGGTTATTTGTCCTCTAACTGTAATCTCAAAAGTTGAACTTAAACAATTTTCTTGCCCAGTCTAGCTTTGTGCTGTGTTAGCTGTTGCGCAGCTTAGCAAAACAGTTAGCGCAGCTTTACTTTTTCCAATCAATTATTAAAAGGTGTTATTGGTTTTGTCTTGGGAAATATCACAAAAAATAAATACGGAAGCTAGCAAGGCTGTAGAAACAAGATACAAACTGAACAAAATTACAAAAAGGAATGAAATAAAGAACAATTATTGTGAAGATTAGAGAAGGACTAGAGAAGAAAGACCCTTAATAGTGGTCAGGAACACAGGTGAGGAAGTAACAACACACACTATAGAAGACTCTTAATAGACATGAGTATTACTTTCACATTCATCCGTTCAACCCGCATTATCAGGCTCACAAAGCGTCAGTGTTCAACAATGAATGCTGCGACAGGCCTCCCCTAAAGACCAGCAGCATCATGGAGGAGTGGCTCACTAGCCTTCACCATAAAAGTGGAAAGAAATGCACTGGTATAGGTGTTTTATATCCCCTTGACCCCACTACAAATGCCTAGACCCCACAAATGCAAAGTCTTTCAACAGGTTTTCTGATCAAAGTCGTGCTGGAGGAAAGGTGGGGTGAAGAGTCAATTGGTTCACATAAAATAATGAGTGACTGTGACAAACACTGTAAACAGTGAATGTGTGCTGACAGAAGCAGTGAGTCTTGAGCCCTGGATAACCTCATCTCAGTCTCATTGAAAACAAGACTTGTAAATCCGCCCCAAACGTGTCCTGTAGTAAAAGTGTCAAGGGTCCATTTTTATTTGGCCACACACACTCAGTGCAGGAGACAGGCGAAGCGGAGGCCTGCCGGCTGGGTTTGTCCAAGGGTCTGGGCCAGGCGAGCCCTGACCTCAACACTGCAGTGAACATCACCTTTCCGGTCGACTCATATCACCAATGGCATCCGCCCACTAAAAAAACATCCACTGAGCCAGTGGCAGTTTTAAACCATTTCAAGTCGCACTGTTAGGGGGGCCAGTTTCAGACTTCTACATTAATGGGGGCCCCAAGATGGGCCTTGCTGTCACAGTCCCCCCCTCGTGCCCAGGCCCTGCGGTGTTCATCCCAGGTGTGGCCGTGCCGTTGGACCTAATGGGGAGGAAACGGAGGATCCAGGGCACCTCAGAGGGGTTGATCCGCAGACATGCTTCCTTCTGTAAGCATCAATGCAAACACGGGAGTACCTAGCAGACCAGTGGCCAAGCCTCCCAGATCTCTGACAAATGACAGGAAGAACTAATGGACACAGCCTGAGGCAGGAAGCAGTTAACAGCGGGCCTGGGTGAGGCGGGGTGGGGGTGGAGGATACAGCCGTGCCGAGGAGGGTCTGGAGAGAGGGTTGACCCGAGAGAACATGGTCTGCAGTGGCATAGCAACAGGTAGCAGACAGACACGCAGAGCAGGAGTTCAAAGACCAGGGATTCCGATGCATACTGCATAACTGTAGACATCTGGGCCAGCAATCAGCAGACGGCTCTCAACCAGTGCCAAGGCAAACAGGGCAATAACAAATGCACTTTGCAGACCATCGATCTGCCTCTTCTTTGGCCAAGGTAAACACGCCGCTGAAGTTTGCTTTTCAAACCAGGACTGTGGGATCAAGAGGAGGCCACTAGCCCCCCAATCACCCCCAACAACAGACCAGTAGACCTCATATCTTCTATCTGGCTGTGCATATGGAATATTTGTTTCTTAGTTTCTGTAAAACAATTAAAAAAGTCACTAAAGCCACTCCAATATTGAAAAAGATTGATCTCAGACGGAATGGCACCAGATGGTGTAGTACATGTACAACTCACTAAGAGAAAATCAATGGGAGTGGATCCGGCTGTATCAACCACCTCTGTTCCTCTTCATCCCTCAGATCCACGAAAACAATCTATTGATTAATGGGAATGACAGTAAAATATGGCAGATGTATTTACTAAGCTCTCGAACAAGACCTTGCCTCAGAAGAGCCAAGAATTCTCTTAGTTCACACACACACGCACACACACACGCGCGCGCGCGAGTGCACATGCACACACAGAACGTGAGGCAGGAGACAACCTCCATTGAGAGAGCAAATTAGCTGTTCCACCCCCAGAGACCGGTGCTTACAGTGCGGAAACACAGAGCAGATCCCCTGATAGAGGAGCAGGCAGGTTGGAGGAAATGGAGCCTGATGGTCGAGATGCTTTACACTGGGTGGTGTTCTAATGAAAGGATCTGGGTCACCAGAAATGTCCAAGCCCGCCTGTTGTTATTGCATGTGCTTAAATGTCCCATGTCCATCCACTTCTCATTTTGTGTTCTTTATTCCGCCACGGATGCATCAGTTCCTCACACTTGCACGAGGCCACAAGCTTTACTCACAAGCTTTACCCACAAGCTTTGTCAGAAGGGTGATGGGATTAGAAGTGCAACTAAGGAAATAGAAATGACAAACATCCAGGTGTCTTATCAGATCGCGGGTCAGCCCAAGCAGACTTTAAAGTGGTCCGTGGTGTCAGCAGCACTTGGGATTAGCTGGAAGACTGTCGCATGGTACACGGGGTTAGAACAGGCTGAGTCCTCTGAGAAGGGAAACACAGATTGACGGGCTGAAATCAGGAAGGATGAGTGAGCCAGAAGGACACAGAAGAGATTAAAAGAAGTCTAAGACCTTGTTAAACAGGTAAACGTTTTAAAGTCAATGCATTTTATTCCGAACACCCTTTCAACATGACAATTATCAGGCTACTTTCAAATGTCTTGACACGTGAACTTGCTTGGTGCATTTTCACACACTGTTTTACATGGTGTTGTGATACTGTTAGGGGTAGACAGCATGTGGGGACGGAATGCTGAAACATATACACAGTTTATATTCCCATCTGCACTCTGCCTGCCGGAGCACAACCTTGAGATTGGCCGAGGGGAGGAGTTAGAAGTAATTCATGTAGAGGCTTGGTTGGCAGGTGGCAGCTGATGATCCTTTCTGCAGACTGCACATTACAGCAGGTAGAAGTCATTACATAGCACATTACATTGCAGGTAGAAGTCATTACATAGCACATTACATTGCAGCAGGTAGAAGTCATTACATGGTACATTACATTGCAGCAGGTAGAAGTAGCCCTAAACCAGATGCGATGGTAACATGGCTGACTGAGGATAAACATCCTTTATCCTCAGTCATACTTAACTAGTATAAAAAGTGCTAAAAGAAATAAACACTTTTTTTCTGCAGATTCATGGATAGATTGTTAGGAAGGAGAAATGCATTCCCCTTAATTTAATGCAGAGACATGGAATGATGCAGGTGTAATTTAAGTAAGTTTGGAGTAGGTTAGTGTGAAATTGATTTACAACAAAATCGAAGAATCACTGCTATTACATTTTATGGTATCAATTTTCTCCTGAGCTTGTAAACACCAACTCACACCAAACAATGCCATACTACAACACAGGAAATGATCTCACAACGACTTGTTCCTGCCTCCACATAGGTGCAGTCCAATGGTCAGCCAAATAGTCCAAAGAGCAACATGTTCACGTCAATCATTACGTGTAAATGCCCAGAGAATGCAAAGGTGAACAGCATTGGAGCATAAAAGGGCATATGCGCTATGGTCAAAGAGATTAAAAAAGCTTTTTTGCAGCGTGTCATTGATCAATATCAGTCAAAGTGACGTTAATATTCATTTTAGCACCGGTTATCATGGCAAGTATTGTATGAGATCTCTACATATGTCCAGAGCAATAATGTAGCATTCAGCTAAGAAAGGTACTGAAAGGACTCACACCCAAAGTTTGAAGACTTCCAGCCACACTCTCCACAGCTTTTGCTGATGCTATCTATAGCTCTCTACAGCCCAGAATGAACCTTTAATGCTCATTTAGGTAGTCGAGTACGTTCGGACAGTCATACTGCCTTATTAGGATTATATGGGTCACTTGGTTAAGAAACAAATGTACTGTATCTATCTGTCCACCAATCTGGTGGTGTATTAGAATAAAAAAAATACATATACTGATTCATTTAAATATTTTGTATTTGGTGCCATATTCACAGCAGGCAAATGCAAAGACAATTCAAAGAAAATTCTGAGCATTAGTGTCAAAGCACTTCTTATCACTAGTGTTACACAACAACTTTTTTGCGTATTTACTGGTTGTCATCCAACTAAGAGAATGGCAAAGTAAATCTGCTTTAATATCTATATTCCGGCACTAATGTTTTTGTGGGTGAAAGAGATTTTAACAGGTTACGGAACCTTCCCAATACTCTACGACTCTTAACCAAACCAACATATAAGTCCTATTGAACACATCTGCATGCATTTGAATGAAAATCATACTATATTACATAAACAAACTACGAGGGATGGGTTGATTTAACCTTTGAACATTTTTGTGCAAATCTAGTTTGAGCAGTTAGCTTGGGTGTCACTATAGAAAATTGCAGTGGAAAAATACAGAGAAACTGATAAATAAATAAATTGCTCAAACATACTTTTCTGTGGCCACGCTTGCCTGATGTTCATTTATAAACTTGTATATTACTATAAAGGATTCTTAGTCTTAAATGCTTAAAATGAATTTAGTGAGGTACAATCGTCAATGTAAAATCAAATATATTTTAAAATACGTCTAACCTAAAGATCTGTGGTCATTAGATTCGACCATAGTTGCTATTTAACACAAAGGTATGTATGACTTACCCTAGCTCTGTGTGACCTTAGTCATGTATGACCCTAGGCCTGTGTTACCATAGTCCTGTCTGACTCTAGCTCTGTTACCTCTGTCCTGTCTGACTCTAGCTCTGTGTTACTTTAGTCCTGTCTGACCCTAGCTCTGTGTTACCATAGTCCTGGCTGACCCTAGCTCTGTGTTACTTTAGTCCTGGCTGACCCTAGCTCTCTGTTACCTTAATCCTGTCTGATTCTAGCTCTGTGTGACCCTAGCTTTTTATGACTTTAGCTCTGTGTGACCCTAGCTCTTTGTAACTTTAGCTCTGTCTGACAGTAGCTCTGTCTGACCTTAACCCTGACTGATTCATGCTCTTCATGTTCGATAGTGAGAGCTATAGTACTTAGAATCCCTGACCAGACCCTCCGGTCTACTTAATACCCGGCAGTCTATCAAAACAGAACAAAACAGATTACCCTAAGTACAATAGTCTCAGGCAATATAGATTTTTATGTGGCAGAAACATTAACTAAAACACTAAACAAAACAATGAACATTATGTGGTTTGAAACGGTATAATGGAGATATCATTGCTGAGGCTTTTCTTTAATATCATTAGTAGGGACTACATCAGTCTTTTAGCATCCTGGAAGGAACTAAGGCCTGTGTGATGATATTAGATGAGACTGAACCTCCACCCTCCTCCCTTCTAACACCAACATCCTTGACATGGAAATGCATCAAGCCATCCTCTCCTTAAATACCAGGTCTAATGTTTCCTTAATGTAATGGAGTTTGATCTGCAGTGTCCGATGTCCAATATTGTGCTGTTACGCCGGAGTTAAGAGCTCTCTGGGGCTTCTCCGATTCACACAGGACCTCCTAGACTGTGTTGTTGGACTGTTGTCAGTACAGACCCATAACCACTGACAAGCCTGTGATCAGAACTCAGCAAATTGATACACTGCCTGCGTCTGACCCGAGGGGCTTGACAGTGTGTCCGGTAGGATGGACACAGTATCCATGACAAGGTCTGTTCTCCCGGGACTCTCCATCCTGGTGTCGAACCCCCGCCCATACGTCTGTAGACCTCCAATCAATGAGACACAGACGCCCAGCCTCAGTCGCCTTCGTTTGTTATGTTTATTTAACGGGGAGAGAATCGCATTAACGTCGGGGCAACTAATGACACGAGGCGACAGACATAAATAAAGTTAAGTGCAGAAGGTTGACATGCGCCTCGGGCTTCCTAATTGACTTACTGCCAATATTTCTGAGACTCCAGTGGAGGAGAGAGACACCCGGTTCAGTCTGATAGGCTAGAATTCGATTAGGCTCATAACACGGGTATTTGACCAGACGTGACAGTGGAGACAGGTAGCATGAGATGACCATTAAGCTGTCTAAACCGTCTTCCGTCAAAACACTTTAATGGGGGCAATGCAAATTAAATCGACGAGGGGACCACTGAGCTACGCTCACTCTGATCCGTCTATTCAACGGTTCCTGCATGAACTATGTATTCCCTGTCTGATCCATGTGATGTACCGCCAGTCCGCCTGTCAGTCCCAATGCCCTGGTCACAATATGGTCAGCCTGACCCGTCAATACAAGCTACATCTCTTTTGCAAGCCGTGTTTGCTTAGCCCTGCTGTGAATTTACTGCCTGGGTTTGCTGGAGGGCAAGTCTCTGTCAGAAACAGATACAGGCAGCTCGTCAACAGATTGGAAAACATGTGCACTACATTTTTCAAGGGGACATGCTGAAGTGAGAAGTTGGAGCCTGACAAGCGATCGTTTAGTCATTTCAGCCTGGGATCGATGGCTTCAGGTCACCTGAGCCCTTGGACCACCTGCCACCACTCACTGGATTGGCAACTCCAACAGCTGGCCTAAGGATTTACACACACACACACACAAGCAGTCATTCGGCCAGCCCAGCCAAACAGTCTGCCCTGTGTGGTGTGTTCACTGTACAGGGTCACCACCCCCACCACCATAGCCTTGGCCCAGCCCATCACACCAGCCCTGCAACAGCCCTGCACCAGCCCAGCACCAGCCTACAGCACCAGCCTACAGCACCAGCCCTGCACCAGCCCTGAACCAGCCTACAGCATGGAGCCAGATCACCTCATCAAGTTCAATACAGGGGAGTCTGATCAAAGCTCTCTCAGCAGTTCTGCAGTACCTTACTACCTCCAGCAGAAAGTACAGTGGTTATAAGATACAGTGGGGATCCCCAGAGTGCCAGATTATGATTGCTGCCCTGTTAATGGTGCTTATCAGTGAACCAGTGTGCAAACAGCCGGGCCATTCCATCCCCTAATCTGAGAGGGACTTAATCCCTGTGTGATCCTGGCCAGAGTAGCTTCTGTGGTACTGCCCGTCCACCTGCCCCCTGACCCCCGGCTCTCAGAACCTTCCCCTGCACTCCTCTAATGGACAGCTTATTCAACGATAGCACAGCTTGCATGCAGTCAAACATGAACACATGCCGACATATCCTGGTTGTGTTTACCAGTCCACACAGAACTACTGGGTAGAAGGCTCCCAATACACGCATGATTTTATTCTCGAAAAACAAATTGAACTAAATGTCCCCCGGTTTGTTATATATTTCTGATCACATTACAGGAAGGGTAAGTTAACAGGATGCACATGGCAGAGCTTTTAACCAACGCTTATGCAGGAAGACAACTGTACTAAGAATTTACACCAACCTAAAAAAGGACAAGAGTATAACCAAATGACGGAATAATAATGGTAGTGTTTATTATGCTGGATGATGATCACGTTCACCCCAGCGACTCTTTCATGCCTGTCACATGTGCTCAGTGCAAACCTCTTGTCATCTGTGAAGCGCCATTGGTGGACCTGCCAATTCTGGTGCTCTCTGGCAAATGCCAATCGAGCTGCATGGTGTTAGGCTGTGAGCACTTATGGAGACCAGTAGCCAATGGAACAATCCGTCTCCTGGTATCTCCTCCCATGCTCCTGAGATTGTACTGTGAGACACAGTAAACCTTCTTGCAACGGCACGTATGGATGGGCCATCCAGGAGAATCTGAACTACCTGTGCAACTTGAATGGGCTGCAGGTACTGCTTGACGCAACCAGTAGTGACAATGACACTATCAAAAAGCAAAACTTAAGAATAATCAGTCAGGAAGGATAAGGAGTGAGCATTCCATTTTTGGGGGTTGTCTTGCTGTTGCCAGGGCACCTGTTGTCACTTTCAATTGTCCAAAGACTGGTGACATTGATTCACAATTGCTTATGCTTCCTAACTGGATAGTTAGATATCCCTGAAGTTGAATGAACTTGGTGTTATATTGTGATGATTTTGTGTTCCCTTAATTGTTTTATAGCAGTGTAATTATTAGTTACCAGGAAACAAAACTGTCACAAAGTTAAAACGCCTTCCTTTACAGAGGTCTGAACAAAGCACTGTGGAGTGAGAGATTTCCATTGCTAAAGTTGAGAATTGTATTAACGGTAGATTAATGTTATTCAAATTATTTAAATCATTGTCATGATGACTGATGTTGTTGAAATAGGCTTTATTAATATTGTCCCAAAACAATTACATTAGCAATTACCTTTGATGATGATTTCAGTGACAACAGGTGTCAAACTTTGAGAGGACAGCCAATTAGATTAGTGAGTTAAACCGAGGTGACATCCTGACATCGGAAATGGAGTGGTGTAAAAACAGACACCCAACAGAGGGTTTAAATTAACTCCTCATTAACATCAACACTGTGGAAAGACTGAAAACCCCTTAACCTATTTCAACCAATTAGGTGCATTAGGGCCTTGAACAAACAAAAACCAATGTTTCTAAGTAACTTATCTGCTTGCAATGATTATAGTTACCTTCACAATAAAATATTTTGCCACATTCCTTTGATCATGACAACCAGGGCTAATACATTTACATTTGTAATTTGCAGAAACTTATATCCAGAGTGATTTACAGCTGGAGTATTCATCCTAAGAGTCGGTTATGTAGGAAAACCAAAGAGCCCAGTGTTATTCACTCTATGCAATAATTTGTTCATAAGCAAAACATAAATAGTAGTTACAGTATGCAGAGAATGTTCTATTTTCCATAAATAGCTGCATTTTTGTTATAGAATTACTCCTTACGTTCAATTACCAGGGTTTGTGAGAATATTGGAGATGCGTTGGTAGGAGACTGAGCTTTTCTTGAATATTTCCCTCAACAGTTTGCAGCTCTCAAACCATTTGGCTTATATAGGTTGCAAAAAAAAAAATATTACCTGCAATGGCTAATTACTGAATTGACTGAAGCATTAGTCTGCATAGAATACAGTTTAAACAAATTATTCATTAGCAATATTCTTGCCTAAGAAAAAAAGCTGTCAAACTATGTATCATGCATGTAGTTTGGAAAATACCCTTTTATGGTATCCAGAGACAATTTTAATTGTAGCGAATTTATACCAAAACAGTTTAATTCCAGGTCAAATTATTTTAACGTGAATCATCCTGTGCTGTTGTAAGGCAAACACCTATACAGTCTTTATCGCCTTGGATGCTTCTGACGTCAGGTTCCAGTGTAAAAGCCCCTTATTACCAGAAACCAATTAGTATGGTGAGACTCATTAAGCAACTTTACGACGGACAACTAATAAGACTAGCGACGCCTCCTGAGACGACATCTGAACTTTGGCAAACAGTGGTGTAGAACAGTCACTTAATTAAATTACATAAGAATACATTAAAGGGATAGATCAGGATTTGGCAACGAAGCCTTTTATCTATCTATGAGTCAATTTAACTCTTGCGTACCGTTTGAATGTATGTGCCTCCAATTTTGAAGAGGAGACACTTTATGAGCAAATGCAGAGGTCAAATAACGTTCAATAATAACGGTCAAATAACGTTCACCCTGTAAAATTCCTGGAAATCTATAATTGGTCAACAAGCTGTGAAGAGATTGATAACTAATTTGTCACAGCTAATCAACTTGCATTTTCTTAATTCAGTAGAGTGTTCTCCAAATACAATACAATTCTTTTACTACAATTCATGACATGCCAAAACAATTACAAATATAATCAAATATGTCACAATAGCAACTTGAAATTATTCTAATCTACTTAAAACCTCAAGTTCGGAGCATTGGGACTAATTGACTGACGTGTGCTTACCAGCTAAATCTCACCTTTATCAGGTTTTCATACCTCAGAATGAGCAATAAGGCTATGTCATTTTTGTTCTGGATGTGACAGAGCATCTAAAGAGTAGATGCCGTTTACATTTGAGTGATCTAGCAGATGCTCTAATCTCGAGCGGTTTACGGTCAATCTAAAACAAGGTTTAAAGAGACATCAGGTCAGGGTCAATAGGATTTAACCCTCAAACTGGAACACACCCGGGTATTGCCAGTTCACCTACCTGGTGACAGCCCGCCCTCAGCACCCGTTCCCCTGACGGCCACCTTGATCACACACAAGCCTACATGTACTAACATGCTGTATTAACCAGTGTGCAGAATATTGATGGGTAGAAGACCTCATACTGTAGATATTGAACAAATGATTTACATTTCCAAATGACATTGGTTGTGCCAAACTGTTGGCGACAAATGAAACGTGCAACTAGAGGAAAAAACTGGATTACTTTAACTCATACAAATATACAAGACCCTCCCTTTGGTAAATCTGAGCACATCTCTATACTGGTCCTGCCTTGAAGCAACCAATCAAACAGGATGATCCAGTGATGTACACAATGGGGAAGTGGTTGGATAAAGCGGACACTAAACTACAACTTGCAAATAGTTTTGCAAGCACTTTGAATTATGCTCTTGGAATCAAACAATAACACTGACAAGTTGGCAACAACATTCACTGGCTTTAAATGGCATAAGTGATGCAATCCCCAGTTACCTTAGTTATCTTACCTAACTAGGAACCTTATATTAAAGGCAAGATCCACACTGAGCTAAATGTCAGCGCTGCTTTCAAGGATCAGGATACAAATCGGAGCGGCCAACAAGAAATCCTGCTGCGATATCCAAGCCCTCAAGATAGCAAAGTATCAATCCCGGACTCCTGTACTGTAGGTCTGTTATGTCCCTCCCATGGCTCCTTAGTGGAGAGGAACACAGTTGCCCACTGAGGCAGGATAACTCATTGGGCAGACAGCACTAACGGGCAACAAAAAACAACTCTGACCAAGTAGTAAAAAGTGTCTCAAGGGGTTTTTATTTCTGTAACACTTAGATATAAACAACAAGTAGGGGAACAAACTACAAAGAGAGGCTTACCATTTCAGGTTAGGAGAACAAAGTAAATAAATGATAAGGGCCCGGATCTTCCCTCCAACTTTACCCTGCCGGTCACAAGCTATACCCTATACAACGAACCGCTACAACAAACAAAGGGACAGCCACTCACATCTAACCAAATGTATATATCAGGTTATCTATGGGAGTATGTCAACCCTAGGGGATTTTACCTACCAATTCTACATGGAAAGTTAAAGACTGAGAATTACAGCATAACAGCCCTCTCTACTTCAACACCCAATAGAAGTGGTCCTTTTACGTAAGAAGGGTTGATCAGGTGATCGGTGGACCAGCACCGCATCACATCTGAGAGGGATGCAGAGGGAGGAACGCACACAAGAGAGAACAGCACAGAGGGAGGTAGACCCACAAGAGAGAACTGCACAAATAGAACCCAAGAGTTCTACAAAGGTAAGAGGACGTAACAGTCTCAGTGTTTGGTGTAGCTCATGTTTTTTGTTTACTCCCAGGTTTTGCAGCCAACTAGAAGAGTGATTTGAGAGTGTCTACAGGCAGGAAGTGCTGGGGGACCCCAGGACATGACATGTTCCCGCATCCTCCACAAATTGCACTGGACATAGGTGGAAACATCTCCTCTTTTTTGACAAGCGTTATCTTCCATATGAGCGGAGGGACGAGAGCAAGATGGAATGGTTCCAGTGGTTGGAACCTGCCTCTTACATCTGTAATAATGCAAAGACGGCTTAGGGAATAAGTAGTCTCAGTCATCCAGAAGTAAAATCCGTTGGCAAAAGTCGTCCATTAACACTTGCTTACCGTTAAGGAAGATTAAGACTTTGCGGCTATTGAATCTATTGAAAACAGTTTTTCATCTGCACGCTAGTTCCAGTTAAAGCACTGCCTTCACCGAATCCCCATCCATTCAAAATAATCAGTGACAAGATCCCCAAACCAGGAACTGGTGCTGCCAGTAATCACAGAACTGTATGTGGGCCTTGACACACTTTCTCCGTTGAATCTGTCCACAAGAGATTAGTGGCGTAGTAGCTTGGAACAATGGCTCCAGGAATGTTTGTGCCCTTAGCACCACACTACTTTAACCTAAGCTTGTTCTATGGGTGGTAAAGACACAGCCTCGTGCATCTACAAGCAGGATGCCAGGTAGATCCAGGAAAAACAAACCTCGGTAGCTGTAAGTCTGCCTGTACTGACAAGCGCTGCGGGCGTAAGCAAACAGAGAGAGCTGATGATGTGTCAGATATACGAGAGTTTTCTTTGTTTAGAGAGAGAACCAGAGAAAGAAGCGAGGGAAAGAGTTGGTCATCTACGACTCCCTCGCTCCCGTCGTGAACCCCCAAGCCCCCTCCCCCGCCCCTCCCCGCCCCGCCTCCCCACCCCGTTGATTGATCTGCAGTGATTAAACCTCCGCCATCACTCCCCTGCTTCTCATCACAGAAAAACACGCTCTTTCAGCACCACCACTCCCACCTTCAGGTTGACCGAACTGACGCTGTGCAGACTGGGGAGGCCGTGGAGGCTCGCCTTGGAGCTCTGTGCGGCGGCACTAAATCCAGTCCGCATATGGGCAGAGGGGGTGGGGGGGGCCCGGGCCAAGGCCAGATCTTATCTACCGAGAGGACTTTCATCCGTCTGCCCTTGATAATTCATCGCGGAATACATCATCGGAATCACAGTCGCAGAAGTTCACAACCATCTGTGACTTTCTCCCGGCCGTTCGCGTTCCTGGAAAAGATGTTGTCTACCCTCTCGTCTGGCCTTCCATTTTAGCGCGGTGTAAGATAACCGGAGGAGAGGCGCTTCATCATGGTGATTGTGCGGGTGCCTGCCGTGTAGCTGCTTAGGAATGTTGCCCGTCAGACCTGCTCTGTAATCTTGCACTGCGTGACACCGAGCGTCTCTCCCGTTCTCTGGCCTGGTCATGTTATCTATGTGGTCATATGATCAGAGAGACGCTTCTGGCGCAAACATGTCTCCATTATGGATTTATGTGACAGGCTGCAACGCAAGACATGGCTCTGGCAACGGTAGACAGGAAATCAGAGCACCCAGGTTTCCAAACATCTCTCCAGAAACTTTTCCTGGCCGGGCAAGTTATTGATCTTCCGCGTCCATCTATCTGTCTGCCTGTCTGTCTGCCTGTCAGTCTATCAGTCTTCTGGATTTGGCTTGTTAGCTGACGGGACAGCAGAGGGCTAGGAGCCAGTGGGTGACTGTATGGTGAAACATTAGACAGACCACCTAGAAACAAGAGAAAACAGGGGAAAAGTGCAGTAAACGTTTTGATTATTGTTCATCTGCCCGTTGCCAAAGTTAAATATAACCGTTCCCATATATCTTGAAAAATGGACTTGGGAATGACCCAGCCTATGTGGGCGGGAGCAGTCCTGGCCAGGGGCATGAGGAAGTGGCATTCCACCTCAAACAGCACTGTGAGTGTATATAACACAGTCTGTGTAGACAAGCTAGCTGGGGATACAGGGAGGATGCAAGGGGGGCTCTGTGACCAGCATGCGTGTTCTCACTCTCACCCCCCTCCGTCTCTGTGGTTACCCCTGCCAACTCCTCCGTCACTGTGGGTACCCCGAAACCCCTGCCATCTCCTCCGTCACTGTGCGTACCCTGAAACCCCTACCATCTCCTCCGTCGCTGTGGGTACCCCAAAACCCCTGCCATCTCCTCCGTCACTGTGGGTACCCCGAAACCCCAGCCATCTCCTCCGTCACTGTGGGTACCCTGAAACCCCTACCATCTCCTTTGTCACTGTGGGTACCCTGAAACCCCTGCCATCTCCTCCGTCGCTGTGGGTACCCCAAAACCCCTGCCATCCCCTCCGTCGCTGTGGGTACCCGAAACCCCTGCCATCTCTTCCGTCACGGTGGGTACCCCGAAACTCCTACCATCTCCTCGGTCACGGTGGGTACCCCGAAACCCCTGCCATCTCCTCCGTCACTGTGGGTACCCCGAAACGCCTGACTTCTCCTCATCCAGCATACATCTAAGATGATGAGATATAAATGGTCCTTGTGCATTTAACTCAAATAGCTACATGATGCTCGTCCACTGTCCATTTCGGGCACATGACAATAATACCTTGTAACATAGAACGTTGCTAATTCTAGAGAGCACTGCACATAACGTACTTTCCCTCCAAACCCACGAGTCGAACCAACTCACAAGTGGTAAAGACTTGGGCAGATGATTATGATTATATGAAAGCATCCATGTCCTGTCGGCATTGCCCATTTATTTCAGCTCCCCAACAATGCACACGTCCAATCGCAGTCCAGCGTGTGAATGAATGACAGGTGGGAGGGAGTACGGTAGCCTGACGGTTGTGCTGCTAAGTGGTATGCGTGGCACTCCAGACTGTGGACACGCTGCCTGCGGAGACATATGCACTAATGCAAGCTCAGGTTTCTAACACATGTAGCTTCTCATGATTAAAACTTCATCGTCTGGCAAGGTCCTGTAGACAAGTCTTCAACATTTCCTCTGGAGAGGAATGACCACAAACAGCTATTGTCCGCGGTGAATCCTCTCTTAATCAAGACATCCTGCGAGACAAGCAACCGGAACACTGATCCAGGTCTCCTATGTGATTACGTCTGTAACAGGCATTGTGTCAACCCGCTGGCCACATTATGTTTTCCGTAACTTCTAAAAGTATTGGATTGAACAGCCTTGTATGCATGGTTGCCAAATGCAATAGATGAATATCTGTACGAAACGCACAGGCTATTATTAATAACTACAGGAAACTCACATCCGTTAAATAGGAGGAGAACCAACCTCTTCACATTTCATTCATCTTTGTGATTCAGTAAAGATTATAAACGTGTGTGTGTATGTTTGTGGGACTGGCGTACGCATACGTGTCACGTCCGTGAGAGTGTTAGTGTGCGCAGGCATACGTGTTGTGGGTGTGTGAGCGCAGGCGTGTGTGTGTGTGTTCAGGTTTAATGAGAGCAGACCTTCAGCTGGCAGTTCAATGCAAGCTGTTGCTGAAGCCATCGGTCAGTGAGGCTCTCTCTGACATTAAGCAGCGCGGGCTGTGTAGCTGTAGCACAGCGGCCTCTCTCTAATCTCCTCTGATTTATAGTGTGCTCTTCCTGTGGCTCAGCCTGGCCTGGAGACAGCCTGGCGTCCTCCTCCTACACACACACACACACACTCTAGTCCCCCAAACAAATGCCCGTTCTAAACCCCCACCTCTGCCTCAACCAAGCCGCACCCTAAAGTGTGTAGAACGCAGCAATGTCCAGACCACGGCGGTTTACGCGAATGGGCCCACAGAAAATGCAGGTATTTCTCGTCAACACTGGAAGGACACGGACTTCCTGGAAACGCGTCACTGAGTGGGACGGGTGTGTGTGGAGTGTGTGTGTGTGTGGGGTTCAGGTTGGTCAGCAGACTCAGAGGACCATCTGTTTTCGCCCTCTCCATAACGCCATAGACCCAGGCCAGGGGGTATGCATGTAAAGATCACTCCTGATCTGCCGCTCTAAATACCCCCCTAGGAATATTTACTGCAACAGAGATCAGCTTTGCAGTTGAATTCGGCATGTATTGATGGTTTATCAGCCGGTGACCCTGAAAATAGACCTCCTCGGCCATGAACACCAGTAGAAAGATTAGAATGCACGAGAAAAAAAAATAAACGTAGCTACTATGAAATATTTTGGATCTTGGATGTCAGGGGACTGTTTGACCCCCACTGGTCCCAGGGCCCATGTCAAGGTCAACCATATGATAAACCTAATACAGTACCTGGATATTTTATAGTGTTACAAACATGCCAACCAAACATAACCAATGTCAACAATAGAACAAACAGACCAGACTGTTGCCGTAATACAAGTCCCTATACACACGAAAAGCACATACTTTGAGGTGAGATACAGACAGTTAAGGCAAGGACGAGACAAGGACGAGGCAAGGACGAGGCAAGGACGAGGCAAGGACGAGACAAGGACGGGGCAAGGACGAGACAAGGACGAGGCAAGGACGAGACAAGGACGAGACAAGGACGAGACAAGGACGAGGCAAGGACGAGACAAGGACGAGACAAGGACGGGGCAAGGACGAGACAAGGACGAGACAAGGACGAGGGCCGCATGGTGCCCACAAGGAAGATGAACCACTGACGTTCAGATGCTTACATGTGCGTATAGACAGGAGAGAATGCCTTGACTCTTCAGAACATTATCCTTGGGGTAATGTGTGTGAAAGTGAAGAGGCCTAATTTTACCATGTTCCTCTGACCTTGGCAGGACTGGAAGAGGGAGCGATGGGAAGCAGCGCAGAGGTCCTGACCTGCAACGGACACTATCCCTGTCCCCGGGGCGGCCCTGGGAGCCTGGCAGAACATCTCCTATAACATCGCGGTTCCCAGGACCAGACCAGGGATGTCACCCACCCAGGAACCCAGCGGCAGCCTCTTCCCCGTCAGCCACACCACAGCTCCAGGACCACTGGTTCGCCTCTGGTTCCCAGGACCACAGGGCAGCTTCCCAGAGCCTCTGGACACTGCCCAACTATAGTGGCCTCCTTTCACAAACTTGGCTACAGTCGTCATTTCATGGTAACGTGATAGGGCACCACTAGAATGCAAGGTTATCCTTTTCAAACATTGAAACAAGTGGAAATGATCTATGCCTCCCGTTGCGCTATTGGGGGAAACTGAAACTACTAAGTATGAGGGCATGGTGAGTGAACTGTCATTAGACAAGAAAATGGCCCATCTCCCGTTGATCCCAACGGTTCATTGGTAACCGAGGTGTCTGACATTCTGCGTAGCATTGAGATGTGTCCAGAACCAATGACCCAATTGTCTTATTCTTCAGAGGACGAAGGCTGTGCTGCTGTTGAATGCAGTCACGCACTGATATGAGCCACGGCTTCAGGTTGGTAATTATAGCTGTAACAGATATAAGTACTGTGCAGCTGTTGGATGACAGAGGTGGACAGGTGGACCTACTTTACGCCACACAGACAGTCCTGTAGGATACACAGTGTGTTTCACAGAAACACTTCAGAAAGCAAATTGCCTTTTAAAGTTCACTGACAGCTGGCTACAGAAACCCCCTTCAGTTGCGAACTAAATAAAGGACTGACCACATGTACATAGTGTAGTCATGTTTTCTGAACTATAAACCTAGTATTCCAGTCACACTCAGAAACATCGGACATGGTCAGAAATTAAACTCCCCAAATGAGCGGATGAAGCCAAGAAAAACCAAGAGGAAGGATATAAAAAGGGAGTTGTAAAGCGTGTCTGAGAGTGATTTATTTCACATCATAGTGGGGTGCCGTCCCTCGCTCTCTAAGAAAGAACAACATGGAGACTTAGCACAGCCTCCACAGCCCCCTGCTAAATGCGGCTAATGGAGTAAACAAACAGAGAGTTCCCACGCTTTCTTATTTATCCAGAGCTATTTTAGCTAGCACCTCTCACTCACTGCGATGCCCGCCCTGCCTTCTGGGCTCTCCCGGTGGAGCTGTGGGGTTATGTGAAAATACAGACAGGACAGAGAAAGGGGAGAGGAGGGGAGGCGAAATAAGGCGAGGGCAAGTGAGATTGGGAGTGATGCATGGGAGGGGGGGGGGTGAAAAAGGGTGCGTAAAGGGGACGGGAAGAGAGAGGGTGCACGGGGAGCCTATATGACTGGAGCCAGGTCCAAGCAATTATCTCCAATAATTAGATCAGAACCCAACCAGAGCCAGACAAACAGACACACTCGTACAAGACAAGCTGCACCCCCCCCCCCCCCCCCCCCCCCCCCCCCCCCCCCCACAGGCGACCTCAAGGGCCACTAATTCCCTCCACCGGCCCAGGGACATTGAAAATGGAGGCCTAATCACGGGCAAACAGCTGGCCCCTGGTTCCGGAATGTAGTCACTTGAGTCCGGCTAATACCTCTCTAACAAGGCCAGTCCTGGCGGGGTCTGAGACAACTTCACTCCTGGGCCACTTGGACCAGATTAGACATAAGAAAACATCCCCGTAACATTTAAGTGCTTTGCAGTTTACATCAGATTGATGCAGTGTGTCATTGTGGTCGTTTTTTCTTCCTCATAGGCCTTCTGGACAAGTACAATATTACCACAAAGTTGACACACGCGGGCAGTCTGAATTCAGAGGAAGACATGAAACAGAGAGGGAGGCCGGCGTGAGATCAAGGCCATATACACAACGAGGACAGCATTATATATGAGGAGATGAACAAGGGTAAATAGAAAGACCTGTTACAGTGGACAGTAAAGGAGGGAATGGTATGGAATATACCCTCTTCTCTCCCCCCTATGTCTTTTCCAGAGCTTTCTTCCACTCCCTGTATCCTAATGCTTTACACAGACCAGTTCCTCACGAAGGTTATTCCGTAGCTCCTTATCCAGATGTTTTCATGTTCACTTTCTATCTGTCACACTTTGCAAGATTCTTAACACTGGAAGAGGATTACACAAAAGATCGGTGGAAAATTTCAATATCTTTCAATCTGAGCAGCTGCGATCCCTCCCGGCACACAGGCAAATATAAGCCGTTGTATGAATGTTCTTGTTTGAAACACAGCAGCATGTATTGCTTCCTTCTGACGCCGCATGTGAAAAAAGTCTGTGTCCAACCAGAGTGACCTTATGGCAGCGGCGTTGACCCCTGGCCGTACAGAACGTTGCGATGTTTATCACAGATGGCCCATTGACCTCCGAGGTTCCTCGCTACACAACGACGGGTCTGGAAAGGCTATTGACAGACAGCGGCCCGACGCAGCACGCCATCTGCCCCAACAGATAACACGGATAACACGGTGTGGCTCTGGACAGCCCTGTGCCACACTTCACCAGGCCATCGCGTTGAGGCGCGCGTTTCCTGAACGAGCGCATGTGAAACACAGCCTGTTAAGTGGCGTGTGTCTCTTTAACGGTTCCCTTTAAGGTGAACGGGCTGACTTAGGACTAATCTTGGACGACAGGAAGTGCTGAGGCTGATCATAGCTGCAGCGCTGGACGCCATCCTACTGGCCCCGCCGCCCTACGGAATCGACCAATGGCGCCACTGCCGTTGTTCCACATCGACTCGTCGGGACGGGAGTTTACCGGCGGCGATTTGGCTGTCGTTGTTCCAGGATGCTTAATGTTTGCCGGGAAGCTGGGAGACCTGAGGCTGGACCAAGTTTTCCTCAAATTGGTCGTTGTCTTCTGGAAGTGTCCACCAGAAGGGGTGAGGTCGGTCAACATCAACTTCACTGCGCTTACACTGTAGACCTCAGATGGGAAGGGGCTCCGGTAGTCATCTAGACACTTGACTTATCACGTCTTGACTACTGCCAATCAGTGTGGGTAGGGCTCCTTGCATTTGCCACCAGTTGAAGTTCTTATCCTCTACAACACCATCGTGTTTGCCGATGAAGCAGAACAAGAGTATTCCTTTCCACACCTTCCGGCAATACTCAAACCTTACATCAGTAACGATACCTTTAGCTACAACCTTTGTGTCCTAACGCTACTTGGGTGTCCTAACGCTACTGAGCTACTTCGCTCCTTTAAAGCCCACACCAACGGAACAGCTGATTGACATCCATTACTGTCTCATCCTAATTCATTGACAATTACATACTTATTACGACTAAGTTGTGTAGGGCTGCTGTATCTATAACTGCAAGTCGCTCTGGGGAAGTGAATCTGTTAAATGTCTAAAATGTTAAGGGACCCTTCAACACGTTGGTGTCAATCATGAAAAATGTTGTGATTGGTCTTTCCCCAATGGTGATGAGACAATCTATTGGGTGGAGACTGGAGCTCTGGCTGTGATGTCATGTAGACAACCTATCCAGCAACGTCAAAAGAGTGGGACAACGGCTGTATCCTTCTTGGAGTGGATCGAAGGATCTGAAATGATCCTCCAAGTCCCAGATGACCCATGGTGATAATAGTCTCAGAATGCCCTTGATCATGTGGCTGTTCAGAAGGGTTGTCAGGTCAGCCCCACACAGATATGTGGGAAAAGTCCTGATCTCCAGAGACACAGGGAATCCTTTATCTTTTGGCACTCTATTCCACGAAATTTGAAATAACATTTTGAATACAATTATTTTTTGTAAGTAAATAATGTCGGCTATTATTTTATAGTGTTTGTGTACATATTGGTTTCACCATATAAGAAAACGTTTGTGTGTAGTCGCTCCATTTCAAGGCACCAAAAGCATTGGGGAAAGTAGATTGACAGCTATTTCTGGTTTGTCAGGTGTGCTCTGTCACATTATTTGTACACTCATGGAGACATATTAAATGAGCACTCTTGACTTTAGGCTTTGTAACCTGCTACATAAACAACACTTTGCAACATTAAAAATAGGTGAAGCTCTTCTACAGATGATGGAATAATGCTCACAAGCAGTGAAAACACATTTTAAAAATCAGTCCAACAACTCAAGAACCCTCTGTAGAAGATTTAGATATGTCAACTACTTCCACGTGCAGAAAACCTCAACAGAAGATTTCTAAAGCATACGCTACAAGGTGCACTCCATGCCACTACAGATATAGAACTAAAGAAATATCATTATCATATAGTGTTATTCGTATTATGTTAGAAACTGAGTGCTTGGAATCCTGAATTCTGATTGGTTTACATCTGTGGTATATGTACTGCTGCGTTGTTAATCGGTTTACATTGTTCATATTACCTGGATGGAGTGCTTACATATAGAGTTTTTTATTTTTTTATTCTTACACATTTGTCTCTACATTTGGAACAGTTTTAGCTACTTTGACCCCTCAAATAAAGTATGTCTGTTTGCCTCTATAACACCCACAACATGTTTAAGACACGTTAGAAGGGACTGCATCAATGTTTGGTTTTCTACAGTCAGTGATTACATGCCAGTTTCATTAACTTCCCATGTCCATGCGGATACATTTTAGTCGTTACATATAACACACCTGAATCCTTCAGATTCCAATTTGGTTTACTAAGGCCAAACAAAATGTTTGAACGAATAATTGTTTCCAATAGCCCAAAAGTGCCACAAAATATTTTTTGAGACTTTGAGACTGAGATTTCTTTTTTTTTTTTGACAAAGTTATGGCCATGGTGCATTAGTGCAGTCGAATGATAGATCCATTAAACGCTTATTAAAATGCTTACACAGAGAGGCAATGTCCAATATTTTTGTTTTACAAAAACATCCCCCAAAGGAAGAAGGCTATGCTTAACCTATCAATGGCACACTAAAGTTTAATAAACACGATAAGAGACATGCTCACTGACAAAATACTGTTACATAACACATAGTATCATGTAAGCTATTATTACATTTGTCCGATGCATTTATCCTTCCTTCATCTCTCCTGTGACCCAGTCCCGTTCTCATCAAACTCTCTTTCTCATGTTCTGTTGCTGTTCTCCTCCAACGCTTTCCTATTCACCCCCCCTCCCGCCCCCGTCACACAAACTCTCATAAGTGCTGTTCTCTGAGGACAGACTTCTAGGGGTGTGCTCACATTGACGAGTGTTAATATGAGTACAGCCCAGTAGGTTTGCCCAAGGCCAGAGGTTGCATTAGTCAGCTAACAGACTGCAGAAGGAACAGGCCTGACCCAAACAAACCCATTCAGTGGGATATAATGCACCCGGGCGCCCCTCTACACCCTCAGTGCACAGCCAGGCTGCCAGCACTCAGATAAGGCAGACAGCCCCCTAGCGATGCTGTGTAGTCCCCAAAACACACTCAAGTGAACAGGCAGAAAAAAATAGCTTCAGTATTGTGTTAATGGAACACGTCACTCTATGAGCTTTGTTTCTCACACACACACACTAAACACACAAATCTGGCACACACACACACACACACACACACACCAGAGACACTTAATGCATCTAAACCTAGTTAAATGGTACTTCTCTGCCAAGAAAATATTTTGAACGCAGGCATTCATTTGCAATTTCATTTATTGGGTTAACGAGATGGACTGGGCTAAATGCGTTATTCTTCAAAACTACTGTGAAGTTACAGTGTTTGAGGTGCAGGCAGTGCATTCCGGCTTGGCGGGGGGATAATCACCCTGTGTTTCACTAAACACAGCAGGGGGCAGGGCTAGCGTTAGAATATAAGCATGTCATATAAGCTTATTACCCAAAAGCTTGCAACAGTAACTTGCCACAGACTCGCACACACACACACACACACCCACACACAAAACAAGGGGATGAAAACACCAGCATCAGTGCTACCCCAACATATAATCACATCTTAACGTCAGTTAATCTCCATCCTTGCAAAAAGTCCCCTTGCTGGTTCAGGCAGAGTTGAAAGGTGAGGAGGTCAAGGCAGTTGCCGAAGCTTTGGGGCAGCCTCACATGGTATGAGGGGTACCAGGGAGGGAGGGGGGGACTGTCTGGGGGGAGGGCATACGGCGTTCCGCCGTAACAAAGACACGCTTCACTCCTTAAACCCTGACACGTCGACACAATGCACTGTCACGCTCGGCCGGTCACGCACTCTCACACAAACACAGCCACGGTACAGTACGTACATAAACAAAAACAATAAGGTCAAATACGACAATAACTACTAAATGTAGAAACAAAAAAAGGGCATAGCGTGACAGGGGATTGGGTCGGTACCGAGCAAACTCTGGAAAACCCCGCTGGGCAGTGAAGATGACCGAGCCAGACCCAGCTCCCTGTCTCGTGTGAGGAGAATGATAACTACTCCCCTACGAGACACCTATGGACATTAAGGCGAAGTACACACATACACACACGCGCACAGACACACAATGACCCACAAAATCCTACAGAACCGAGAAGCACATGCACAGAAGTTCACTGGATAGACACTTAAAGTGTCAAGAGTTTTTGTCTGTGACATAAAGAAACATGCACAACATCACAACAGAAACAAAATCCCGGACAAGGTGTACTAATGGACAAGATATGCTCCCTGGAGTGATGTTCTTGTGAAAAATCCATTAGTCAGTCTCTCTTTTGCTGGCTTTTTCTCTCTGACTCTCACTCTCTCACATACATACATACGTACATACATACACAATCTATAATCTCATCACGTTTGTGACACATTTTCTCTCTGACAAAAATTCTTCTCTACACCAAACCCTATCTTAACTCTAACTCATGAGTATAACAGGTTTTATGTAATGTTAAGACATTTATTGAAGTTGGTTCTTAGAAATGATTACATACCTTGAGACATGATGTTGACCCTTGCACTAACCCTACCTTTAACATCAGGGACCGAACCTGGATGCATTATGCCTAACCCTAACCCTAACCCTCAGTTTTCTCCCCCTAATGAACTTCTGTGTGAATCTTTGCATCTGTGTGATTTTGTGGGTAATTGTGTGTCTGTGTGTGTGTGAATGTGGTGATACTTTGCCATAATGTCCATATTTGTCCCACAGGGGCGTATTTATCAGTCTCCTCACGTAAAAAAGGGAGCTGTGTCTGAAGGTAAACCTGTATCAGTGTTTTTTAAGACAGACAATTCCTGATTCTTTAGTGTGTGTGTGTTTACAAGTTGGAGGGTGTGTTTTCTCCTCACTTTCCCTTTTGTCAAATTTGTTTTCATCTTAAGGTACAGTTGCTGATGAAGGGTGCCAACTGCGAAAATTACTCTGTACAATATTGTTTAACACTTGGAGAAGAGACCCCAAGTGACAAGTCTTGTGATGCATGAATGGATGTCTGAGCTTAAAGTTTCTTTATCATATAGATCATGGCTGCCCAACCCTGTTCCTGGAGAGCTACTGTCCTGTAGGTTTTCTCTTCAACCCCATTTGTGACTAACCTGATTAAGCTTTTCATCCTGCTAATTATTAGAATCAAGTGTGCTAAATTAGAGTTGGAGAGAAAACCCACAGGACAGTAGATCGCCAGGACAGTACATTTCCAGGACAGTAGATCTCCAGGACAGTAGATCTCCAGGAGCAGGGTTGGGCAGCCCTGACATAGATACTTGCGAGTTTTTCTTAGGAACAATGCCCCTGGTGGAAAAACAAAAGCATAATGATTCTGCATCAAATCCACAACTAAGAAAGATTCTAACATCTTATGATATGCATAGCTTGGTTCTGAGCTGCTGCTTTGCTAGGTGCACCTGACCATATTACTAGAGTATTGAAGATCGCTAGTACGGTGAATGTTTGGGTTGACGGCCATCCCTGAGAATCACGTTGCTGTGGCGTTGCTGGATATCTGAACAACCGTTCTGAGAGACAAGGGAGGAGGAGCACGTACTGGCAGGTCTGAAATACATGGAAACATGCGGCAGAATATGTTTGTGTACATTTTCTATCAGCTATCAAAATGGCGGACAAAGCCTGTACAGTTATCAAAGTGTTGTGTACTATTTCCATGAGTTGTCAAACTGTGAACAGTCGGGCCGGTCCAAAACAAACACACACACACACATTTGGAATCTTTATACTTATTACAAAAAAAATCTATTCAATATTCCTAACCCTAACCAACACACTGATCCCTTATTCTAACCCTACCCAAACCCCTAAGTCGGAAACAGACTTTTTAGCAAAATGTCCATACAAGGTCAAATATTCTTGGTGCCATGTTAGTAAAGAGTTAACCCACACACACAAATGTACACACATTGCAAAGGCTTACATTCCTGTGAGGCCAGACTCAGTGTGAACTGTGGTCCAGCACAAGGTCAATGGTTGTGTAGACCAGTAGAATGGTGGAAACAGTCAAACAAGCAGTGAGCGGGAGGCTTTAGGAAGTCAAACAGGATGGCGTGTGTGTGTATATAAACAGTTTTTATAAACTCACACTAAATCTAGAACAAACAGTACAAAACCAATAAACTGTTGACAGAATAACATACGATCTGCCTTCCCTTCCCAGCTCCCCAGTGCTGTCATTGGTAGTGGTCATATGATCAGAAGGAGACCTGTGATCCTCCCAGCCTAGACTGACTGAAGGTTAATATAGGAAGGGATTCAATAGAGAATAGAAGGAGACACGTTTGCAGTTACTGGCTGTTCAAAAAGGCGTGGTTTTTTTTGTATTTCAAAAAGATTATCCATAACCGCACAATAAAAACATACATAGTGATATCCAGAGTCTAGAACATTGTAACTTTGTTTTTGACCAAAAACATACAGTAACTGTTTGAATATCTTTATGTTTCTGATATAGCAGATATTTGCTGACCTAACACCTCAATGAATTAAGAAATGCCAAATGAGGCAAACATTTTTGCTCTCCTGAGGCCACCGAGGTTTTCTCAATAATCCTGTAAATCTGCTTTTTATCATATGCTTTACAGTTAACATGTGGATACTTTCAAATCTCTCACATTGCTGTAAAACAGTTCAGAGATGAGTAGCTTCTAAAGGTAAGTAAGGTCAGGGCTTTACAAAGAATGAGATTGTGAATGAAAACAAGTCTCCACTAGATCTCAGCCAGTGTCTGACCAGACAGACAGACAGACAGTGTGGGGGGGAGAGTAGAGGATTGGTAGCAACCAAAAATATATTTACAGAGGATTTGCCCACTAAAGTCAGTTTTCACTCCAAGTTGCAGTCATGTCAAGACCCTGTTGAGGAAAACAAGCATAAAGGAAAGCTACCCTGATACAATTTTTTACAGTTTGTCCAGAAATGATTTAGTTGTGCAAACCACTGTCTGTATGGCTGGGATTAGACATTTCCGCAGGTAAAGAAGCAAGATGTGGACATCCTCGGTTGGCGGAGATTTAAAAAAATGGTCAGCGGTTGTGATACCGATGGATGTCAGAAGCAGAATGTACTAGAGAACTTTATGTTAAATTCTCTGGCAACAGCTGTGGTACATATTATTTATAAATATATTAAATTATAATAATTAATTATAATTATTGAACAGGTTGGTAACGCAAAAAGTCTGAGAAAATGTCATTTCTCTCAACAATGTTTGGCACCATTATTGACACCCCTGCGATTAAATCTTTGTGCACCTTCCCTTGCCAATATGAGACCATTCGTCCATGCAGAGTCTCTTCAGATCCTTTAAAGTCCTCCCTCTCTTCTTCATCTTAACTCAGATGTTATCATTTGAATACATTTCGTGTTCCATGAAAAACATTTGAATCAGGAGGATGCTTTGGATCATTAAATTGATTTGGTAAAACAAACAGAACTACAATGTGGTATGTGGTAACTATAATATGTTCCCCTCCATTGAATGTCTAAAACCTGATGTGGCCCTCTATCAGATAAATCTGCCTACCCTGCTCTAAACCCTAATAAGGCCTTTTATGAGATAAATGTGCCCACCCTGCTCTAAACCCTAATAAGGCCTTCTATGAGATAAATGTGCCCACCCTGCTCTAAACCCTGACGAGGCCTTCTATGAGATAAATGTGCCCTCCCTGCTCCAAACCTTGATGAGGCCTTTTATGAGATAAATGTGCCCACCCTGCTCTAAACCCTGACGAGGCCTTCTATGAGATAAATGTGCCCACCCTGCTCCAAACCTTGATGAGGCCTTTTATGAGATAAATGTGCCC
>JACXGK010000677.1:0-36650 GCA_016801125.1 Novumbra hubbsi
CCCCCCCCCCCCCCCCCCCCCCCCCAGCCCCCCTATCAGCCCAGGTTATGGGTCGATGTTCCCCGGTTCCCCTGAGTTCAGTACACATCCTGTAGATTTGTCACGAGGTATTACTGTGGAAATATCCAAACTAACGAGGAAGGCCACTCATGCTAATAGTATGTCATAGGTAACTCGGAAAATGTATGCCAGAATGTTCCGGGTACAGTTAGTAAACTGCTTTTTATGCACCTTTTTATTGGAGCGTTGACGCTGTGTTGACTCTTTCAGACCAACAGCTGTATTTATCTACATCACAAGGGAGGCGTGTGGATTGATCTGCTACCTCATGTATACTGTAGCAATGAATCAAATAATGAGTCCATCTCTCCTAGTATAATCTGCTAGATTCACCTATTTGACTCCTCAAATGAATAAAAACTATACAGGTCTCAAGACTTCGTATAGAATATCCTTTGGACATTTATGAAGTGCATTTGTGGGAAAAGCACACAAAGATTCTCCAAAGGCAATTTATGAAGTGAGTTAAAATGACGTAGCACTTTAAGTGGCTACTGCTGAAAAGTGTTGTGATAATTGAAATGAATAAAAAAAGTGAATGGTGCTGTTTCCCCCCCCGACATCTTTCAAAGATTTAATTACAAGGATGATACAAATGAGTATGCATGGGTTGTTTTTGTCTCTTTTTCTCAGAAACGCCTGCTGTCAACCCCCATTGTTCCAAAGGTTCAAAACTGTGGGTTGGTGCTGAAAGTAGCAGAATGCTCAGGGTGAAATGTTTATAGGTCCACCGCATTTGTTCAAAGCTACGGTAGCAGCGCTGTAAGAGTTGTTCCTTGAGATGAATTGAACAGCGGCTAGTCTCTTCATCTTCCTTCGCCCCCTCCTATGTTTGGGGAGTCATGTTGTCTTCCGATGTAATGTTTTACTCAGGCATGGTCAAAACACTACATCTCGTCAACAAATGAACCGGTATGCCCAGTGTCCCAAATAGCGCCCTGTTTTCTACATAGCGCCCTACTTGCCGTGGTCAACGGGAGTGGGCCGCGGTTCATTGGTAATAGAATGACATTTCCGATGTTGCCAATGACCATCCGAGGGCTCTTGTCTGACTTCATTATATTTCTTAAATCTCCTCTCCCCCTGGCTATGTTATTGTGTGCTCTCCCAAAGTGCGCTACAAAATCTAAACCAGATTTTATTATTTTTTCATTTGTATTCCGCCTTCGACACTTGGCAATCGGATCAAAGATTACCCAAGTTGCTTGCAAATAAAAGCAACAAGGAGGCACTTTAGGCTGTAATTATTAGAATGAGAGTGAGGTTTTTTTGTTGTTGTGTTTTTTTTGTCAAAATGCAGAACACTATTGGAGCTTATTAGTTTGATTCCCTTTGTGGTTCACGGGGTGTCCACATGTCAGGCCTGCTAATGCCTAATGAATCATATCAAACTAAACACAATCAGCTCCAGTCTGATAGGCATGAGTAAGAATACGTGAACACAGTATCAAGGCCAGGCTCTTGATACTGCTTGAAGTGAAGAGCTCACGCAGCCTTGGTGTTGGAGCAGAATGATTGCTTTATAATTTGTTGCCTGAATAGTACGGCGCTGGTAACTTAAGACTAAGCCCGGTGCATGCTCAACTGGTCTGAAGAGACAATTATTGGCCAAGGCTGCACTTGCTGTCTTTGTATGGTGGCGAAATAAGTGCTTCAATAACAAAATCAGAAAGATTTCTTCAAGGACCATCTTCCCATCTGAATTAATTGTTATCTAGATGTAAAGAAGGGAGTGTATTTCCAATATTAACAGTGTTTACTCAATACAATATGTTATACGGTGAACAGGGAAATAGGAGGAATTGAGACAGTTTTGCTTGTGTACCTCCTAACATAGACCATTCTTAGACCACTGTCATACAGCTGTCATCCAGCTGCGACAATATTATTCACAGACAGGGATTTCTGGATGCCCAATAAAGCCCTGCCAGTTCTCTGAAAAAGAGAGAGCGAGACCGAGCGAGAGAGGAAGAGTGTAACCATTCTGAGAGAGTGAGACAGGCTGAGAGAAAAGCAGAAAGACAGAGATTGAGACGAAGGCAGAGAGAGAAATAAAGAGACAGAGAGTGAGACAGAGAGAGAAATAAAGAGACATAGAGTGAGACAGAGGCCGAGAGGGAAAGACAGAGAGTGAGGCCGAGAGATAAAGAGACTGAGAGTGAGACATGTGTCAAGGGTGTAAGACAGATAGTGAGACAGAGGCAGAGAGAGACAAACAGAGACAGAGTGTGAGACAGAGGCCAAGAGATTGAGAAAGAGAGTGAGACAGAGGCCAAGAGAGAAAGACATAGAGAAAGACAGAGACAGACAGTGAGACATAGAGAATGAAAGAGTGAGACGGAGAGCAAGAGAGACAGAGAGTAAAACAGAGTATGAGACAGAGTGAGAGAAGTAAAACAGAGAGAATACACCCTATCTTAAAAGCCAAAGGAGACCAGTCACACTGTACAGTATGGTTGCCATTAACTACCTTTTTAATATTTCATGTTTAGTTCTAATAAAAAATGAAATGGTTAAACTAAACATGTGATTGGACTGTGGGCAGGGTGGTGAGAGACAATTGCTGTGGATCTTGGGGCCTTTGGCTAAAACTGTGGTCCAAATGGCTCTCTATTCCAAACGTAGTGTAAGAACGTGGTCAGAAGTAGTGTACTATTTTAAAAAGTGTAGTGTACTACTCAAAAAGTCAAGAAAAAGTGTATGTTAATAACTGTATAGCTCTTCCCTTTCTTCTTCCTCGCTCATTGGTCCATCGCACGTCTCTCCGGACCCAGTACTTATCCTTCAGTCAGTGTGGAATAATTGTCAATGAATATTTAACAAGGCTTCAGTGTGAAGGATAGGCATCAAATACTATACTGTATTATTAATATAGGGAAATGTAACTGATACACAGCAGAAAGTCACTGGACCACACCATGCAGCGGATTAGCAATTGGGAAAATGATGAAGCAGGTTTGGGAATAAATAAAGTGGGCCAGAAAATAAAATGGAGCCAGTGACTGATTGTCAGAGCAGCATAATGCAGTCGCCGTGCGCCAGGACAAAAGATGTCTTTGACATTCAATCAAACAGACAGAGGAAACATCGCTAATGCATTCGTCGCGCCCCGGCCTCAGTCAGAACTTTCAAGATCAAGTCCCCCTTTCCTGAATGTACGTACGTATCTACCTATCTGATGTTACTTCCTCCTTCTCATCTGAATGTTCCAGACGTGTTTTTTTTTTTTTTATTCTAATCAGGAGTGCTTATAGCCAATATGGTCAACATAAAACTGTCAGCAGTGTTATGAAATATGGGCGGCGGAATTACCTTACCGCTGTGGTGATTTAACATGCCTCACAGGTGAATGACAAAAACATGTTCCATCAGCCATTACTCCCTCCCTCTGTCAGAGTTCTCAATGAATGTCAGAGGAGCTTCAGATGGATCTTATGTCCCCACATTCTCCCTCCCTCACGACTTCTCCCTACCCTCCTCCTTGAAGTGATATAAAATTCTAATGTCTGCCCTCTGGTTCTCTCCTCCCTGAAATCTGGCCAAAGCGCTGAAGGTAAGATAGCTGCCACGCATGAAAGAGAACCGCATGCAGACCTGGCAGGAAGAAGAGGGAGAGGGACTCCGTTATGAAGTAACATTTTATTCCTCTGAGGAAAGAGAAATGACATCCAATGAGCCCTGTCTTCTGTGTTTGGAATTCATATATTCTATATGTTCTTCGCAATACAGTGGCCAGACAGACTTGTATGTGGACAGACTGGCGGCTAGAGAGACTGGAGGACAGAAGGGGGGGGGGGTTTGTTTCTCCGTTTTCACCGCGTTTTAGCTCTTTGATGATCCATAATGATTTCTCCTTCGGTTTTATAGCGAGCTTTGACAGATGCTCTGAGCAGTAAAATGTTATTATTCTCCCAAACCTGACCAGGGTGATTATACAGCTTGCTGTTTGTGCTTGAGTCGCTTTAATGCGGACAGGAGCAGGGAACATGCTGGAAGTGTGTGTGGATGGAACCACCACCAGCATCCACCCGGTAACTGTGTTAATGACCGGTCTACGCCAGACCACGGTGCTACAATGGCCACAGGACATGGCTTGCTATGAACTCCCCTGGCAGAAAACATGGATATGGCTTGCTATGAACTCCCCTGGCAGAAGACATGGCTTGCTATGAACTCCCCTGGCAGAAGACATGGCTTGCTATGAACTCCCCTGGCAGAAGACATGGCTTGCTATGAACTCCCCTGGCAGAAGACATGGCTTGCTATGAACTCCCCTGGCAGAAGACATGGACATGGCTTGCTATGAACTCCCCTGGCAGAAGACATGGCTTGCTATGAACTCCCCTGGCAGAAGACATGGCTTGCTATGAACTCCCCTGGCAGAAGACATGGATATGGCTTGCTATGAACTCCCCTGGCAGAAGAGGGAGCAGTATTCTTGGATAATCTTGACGGGTGTGTTTAGTCCTGGGGAGCATTTTGTAGGTTCCTCTGAGTTCACGCATTAAAGGATTGGTCCCCGAGTTCCCTGTTTCCCACTGCCCCCCCTCCAGAATAAATGGCCTTTACGTCAGGGGAGGAGGTCTGTTTTGATGCCTTCCTCTAGTAGCTTTGGAGGATCAGGAGGAGTGGTTGTTCACTTTTTGGCCCTCGCTAGAGCTTCTCTTTTAACCGGGCCTTCCCGTCCTCAGGTCCAGACCTGGGGTGGCAAATTGTTTGTAGGGCTGCAATTACTGAGCTGGGGGGCAGAGTGGATCCAGTGGAACAGTAACATAAGTGCGAATCCAGTTCTTCTGGTCTCCCAATAACACCGGATGGAATATCTGACAGTTTAGCTTTAGAAAAACTGGACCATCTTACTTGTAGTCTCCCTGCACTAGTGTGTGTGTGTGGGGGGGGGGGCTGTCAAGTTTATCCGCTCTGCTCATTGGTCATACAGTGATTCAAATCTATTGCTAATGTTGCTGATTAGAATGTATTAAAAAGCTCCTCATGTGTCTCTGGAAACATCTGCTGGTTTGTTGTCGCGCTCCTGTAGAGATGTTGTTCTGCTGGAGTCAAAGTTGGCTGTGAATGTGGTTTGGGCGGCACGCCCTCGTCTCAGTTTGCACGTTATCTCTCTGGCGGTGAGAGCGTGCTACATGGGTTTATTCTGCCTGGGCATTGTTCTGAATCTTAAAGCCCTATTTATTAGACGCTTTTTGCTTTCCCAAACAGCCGAGAGAGCAATCTGTGATTCTCTCCACAACAGGCATTCTCCCAACCATTCTTTATTTTCTGACACAGTCACTGTTAAATTGCACTTAATCGCTCAGAATTATACAAAATGCCCCGTAATTACCTCTAATTTCCTCCAAAGTGTTACTTTTTTCCCCCTACCACCCATGAGGTAAATAAATGAGTATGACTGATCTGATTCTCTTTGTTCGGAGAGACTGCATGATGATGGATCTGTGAGGGCTTTCAATTGGTTGGCTAATTTGATTTGCTTTTCTCAGTGAATTTTCAATGATCCACCCCGGCCATCTTTAAACATGATTACTCCACATCACGTTAAATAACAACTACTTCCCAGTCCCGCGCAAACTTGGTCCGTCTATTTCTACACCCCCCCCCCAAACACTCCTTGAAGTTACGTACGCGCGCACATGCCGTTTGGATACCCCTTCCCATCAACATCCCCGCTCTCGGGCCAGAGCGGAGCCTGCTGAGAAGGTCCATTTGGGCCATCTCTCCGGGTTTCCCCGTACCAGTTCACTTGTAAATCATATTTGATTTCATGCATAATTAGTTTGTCCATCAGTACGTCCGGCCCCCACGCTGCTTCGCTATCAGCGGCACCGCGCGGTTCTGATGGCACTCTCCTCCGGCGCAACCGCCAACGTGCATTAGAGGAACAGCGCCGTTCCGAACCGCTGCCCAGCACCGGCTGAAGAGAAGTCGTTCCATCTCCCATCCCGACGGTACCTTCTAGAAGGGCCCCATTCACCGACGCTGAATACTCTACCATCGTATTGGCAGCTCTCCGTTTGGATGGACAGCTACTCTCCGGCTACACGGATTAAACCGGTCACCCTAATTGTGCTTTAAAATTTTTGTTTAATTAAATATCGAGGTGGGCAAAAATGGCTAGGAAAATAATGAATCAAACATCAAAAACATTTTACAGTTGTGGGTTTTTCTGCGTGGGGCAGCAGAAAAGTGAGAAGCCTTATTTAGAGTCTCTTAGAGATTGAATCTAATTTAATTCCCCCCCCCCCCCTCTAAATAAACAGTTCTAAAACCTTTTTCCATCTGGGGAGAGAGGAGATGATAGAGGTAATCAATATTTCTAGCATTTTAATTAAAACCGTTAGTGGAATAAATCCATTTAATTATCAGTTAATGAAATACAAGGTCATTTACCTGACAGCGACTTTGAAGGTGGCTTACTGGTTGGAATGAGCAGAGCAGCTCTGTGTCAGGGCCGTTTAGCTGCTGTCAATTGGCAGGTTGAGATTCCCCTGGCGGGTTAACCGCTGGTCGTCCGGGTTGGCCCATGGCTTGGCACGCTGCTGAGGAGGATTTAACAAGGATACACTGTAGCTATAGCACTTCTCTCCCCTCTCAGAATTCTGATACAGGCACACACCCACAAGCAGGCACAAACTCGCATCCGTACACACACACACACAAACACACACACTACCAGTGTTGATAAGGGGTCTTAGGAAAATCAAGGTTATCAGATCCTGTTTATGTCTGTTATTGTGAGATTACTCTGAGAATACCAGGGGGCTACAGTAAATGTTATTTCTAGACCTGTCGTATTCTACTTTTGACTAAAAATGAAGAGAGCATGATTTCTTCCTTTAAACTGAAGAGCTTCAAACAGAGGTTTAAACGTGACATATTTTTGTCGAAGCTAAGATACCATCTTAATTGGAGCTATGAAGATGTGTGTTTTTTGTTGTCCAATACCGCGAATAGGTATTTTAGAGATTTTGATGAATGGTGATGATAGGGTAGGTTTATAATATCTAATCTCTTACTTTCCTTGAATCTGGTAGGCAAAATGGTTGTCCTGAAAGATTGAACAACACTGCCTCACGACCAGCACTTGAACTGCCACAGTAGCACCCAACGCCCCTATCTGGAACAAATACAACAAATAATGAATAGAGCAATACCGCGGAGGAGAGGAATGAAATCTAACTTGGCCCCAAGCACTTACCTGGAATGTGCATATAATGGGCTGGGGCATTTGTCACTGCAAATGGTTCTGGAGTTTGGTCCTACTGTTAATGAAATAGTAACTCTGCCCCATGCATTACGTTCCGGCATTATGCATCGATCTTTAGAATTGCTTTATTTTTCTTATTGCTGGAATCAATTTCTTCCCTGTGATTGCCAAGGAGAGCATTTAAAACCAGCCTTTCTTGCATCTCTTCCCTTGTCAATCCGCTGAGAGTGTGGCTGCCATTGGCCGAAGAAGCCAGGAGAAGTTAGGGTAGTTTCAGCTAATAACTAATGAAGCAGCATTTTCATTCAATTCTTCCGATTTAATGTGGGGTATAAAATACCGCTCTTGATTGGAATCTAGTCAAATGCTATGAAGTGTGTGGGGATTTGTAGACCACGCTTTAACATGCCTTTGGACATTATGATGCCTGACTTACAGCCAAGGCTCTGGTCTGAGTCAGACAGACGAACAGACAGATGGACAGAAACTCAGTGGCCACATGTGATTCAGGTAGTGTCGTGTTACAGAACATGCTTGCGATCTCAGCAGTTGATTGCATCTTGCTGGCGCTTTCTCTCTACAGGCGTTAGCACTGATGTTATGGGCAATCTGCCGACCACTGTTTCTCAGGCAGAGCAATTGTGAACATAACTGCCAAACCCCGATATCAAGGCTTGATCAAAGCTTCTTCCTGCACCTGTTGATGTCTTGCTTTTTCTCTACAATTCACTTAGAAAACCTCCAATCCTTTCATCCAACAGCACCCCTAAAACATTCCTCAAAGCTCCCACAACTCAAAGCTAGGGATGTTGTCGAGCAGCTAGCTCCAGTACCAGCTCTCCTCCGATTCAGAATTAAGATCCGATTTTTTTTTTTATATGTCACTTAATTATTTCCTAATTAGTTTGCATGTTAATTAAAATGGTGGCTAATGTTAATTACCTATATTAATGGATTCTCAGTGTAACACCTGCCTGAAGCGCTTGGCTCCGTTTAAGAAATATGTTCATCTGAGCTGTTTTCTGGGAGCCACAGTTCCGCCTTTCCATGTTGAATAGCGGCGTGGAATTGATCTACGGGGGGAGGGTGGGGATATGGGGAAGAGCCCATGAAATATGTCAGATTTCTGTTGAATCTGGAGATAGTAAATTTAGCAATAGTATGGTGTGTGTTTGAGGGAATGATTAAAGTGCTACGCTATACATTAAGACAATGCCTCGTTAATGGCTGTTGTTATTTGTTTAAACTACTTCTACTTTTCAATGACTCTTTTTGGATTTAAGGTATTCCAAAACAAAACGCATGTCTTAACTGAGTTTGCTCACGTCTTGGTTGTGACGAATGCTTATTGATATGAGTACTTCATTAATGATGCATTCAAATGCTAAGTGGAACTATTGGATAAACAATACTGGAAAATGTCGGACTTTCAAATTTGTTGAACGTGTGTATAACTGGTAACATTTTGCAAGTCCATCTTGCACATGAAAAGAGAATTACCACAAACCAGACCGTTTTAAATTGATGTTGACTAGTATTCTGACTGAGTATTAGATAGAAAATGATGATCACAAAATCAATATAACCCTCACTTTACTCATCTATAGTGGAGTGTGTGTGTGTTTCCTCTCTCACTGATGTGTCTGTCTTTCCCTGCTCTCTGCTGCTGTTTAGACTTCTTGGAAGCCAGGGATCAGCGATTAAATGTCACCTTTCAGCAACAACATTAAATAAGAAGCAGCAATTTATCTCCTAGCAATTGCTAATTTCACGCCCTGATAAATGTTGCAGGAGCTAAACCTTTCAAACTCCCCTAAGATATTTCTTAAAGGTGCAGAAGCATATGTAGGTAGGGTAACGGATGTATTCTGCAGGGACTTTGCCATCAAGGTCTCAGTCATGTGGTGGAGCTGCTTAATAAGCCAGCCCAACTCTTTGCAATGACTTGCTACTTCCGCATGTTTTACCTCACCATTTTGTTTAGCATGCGTGCAGATGCTAGGAAGACGCTATTCAGTGCTCAACCTTTCTGTTATATCATTGTGCTAAACAAGAAGTGGGAATTAACTGTAACGGTCTTCAAAAGCAACAACGACAATCAATCATAGCAATCATTGAAATTAAGTACCTTCTGTTTTCCATAGCTAAGTAGATATTCTAGAAACAGTAGCAGTATACTGCTACTATAAACCAGTGATAATCCAATATACGTGAGAATGAAGGAAAGGTGCCAACATTAGATCACACAATGGCCTAATATAACTGTTATATTTGGCAGTAAAGTCTCATGATTCATACTGGGAGACCACACTACATATTAAATCCAGACTATGACCAGTGATTTCAAAGTAATAGTTTTCAAATGAATTTCATGTTTTCTAATGGTTCCTCTGAGAGATCCCCTCTCTTGTAAATCATCCTTTATAACATGTTACAAATGGAAACGTATATAAAATGGAATTTTACTATATTAGTTGAAAACAGTAGATGCCGTGCATGTAATTCCACAGTATCACTCCACTATCGATGATCAGTTTTTCAAAATGGTTGCGTATTCCGATAAGGGTTTATAAAGGATTATTTTGAAGGAAAAGCTTCACTGTTGATTCATTCGATGCGTAAATTGGAATCCTCTGCCGTTTCCCAACTCCTCTCGCAACTCCTAGCTTCATTTGCTTCAATCCTTCCGTCCACTACTTTCTGACAGAGCCAGTGCATGGCACAATAAGCCTGATGAGAGGCATTTGAGACAAGCCAACGTATGTTCTGGGTGTTTGGAACACAAGTCGCGGGGGGGAGTAGTTGGTGATGACTTCACACCATTTCCAATCTTGCTGCGATGCCTTTTGCATTCCGAGTGGACGATAAAGAAATAAACAAACCCAGCGTTATGTCATGGTGCCTAAATATACAGTTTAAGAGGCTTCCTCAGACCTTCAGCTGTACCATTCCCATACCGACTAGTGTTCACCAGAGGCACATATCTCCCCTCGTTAAGTTTATATTGTTCCCCAGCTGGTTCAAATGAGACCAGTATCCTGTTTGCGTTGAAGCCACAAAATTCCCCTTTCCTTTTTATTTTTCTTCCTTGTGTACTTTTTGCTTTTTGGTCTCAGAAGAAAGACAAAGGGAAAGCTGTTGTTGCAGAATTCTGTTTTGATTATTTTGATTTAAATGAATTTGCTGTTGTTTTTTATTCAAAACATCTGGGCCACCAAATTGCCCATGGACAGTATGTGAGTCTCCCCAAAAGTTCAGCTCTGCTTTCCATACCACAGATTTCATACTCATAGCTTCTCTTATGCATTATATTTACAGATGGCATTTATATTCTATTCGATTTGTATTGCGCTAGAGGACTGTGATGCAATTACACAATTTTTTATATTCTCGGCAGAGATTAGACAAAATGATGGAGATCTTTCACATCGTGTTAATACCTCTATGTACCGTACCTTATGACAACTATAGTTTGTGACTAAAGTATGTACAGATTTGGCTGATGGAATAGTTATTTATGTTTCAAACAGTCGCAGAAAAGGTTCTTGCTCACTTCAATGTATTCTGTACTCTGTAAGCAGAATTGGAAAGCTTAGATTCTAGACTATTTATCAGACACATTGAGAATGTTCAGATCAACAGAGCTTTGACCTCTAGTGTACTGTAAGTCAGAATTATTTGTATATATTCCTGATTCAGTGAACCCGTATTCATTTTTGTTTCTAAAAGGCATTTTTTTTTAAATTCCTCTTTATTAAAATCGTATGAGTCCTAATCCCCAGAAAACCTGCTGGCAAAACTTGAAAGAGGCTCTTTGCGTTATTAGACTGTTAGTTTCCTCCATAGGGGATAGTGGATTTTGATATCAATTTCAAATAAGGTTTGTGTTTGGGGTAGGTTTATACCACCGGTGTAAATATTTATAGGACAAGGCGACTTTTATCAATATCTTTGCCCATGTTTAGCCAATATTTTTTTGTACAGTGAATCGATGCAAATATGGTGACTAATGTCTTCATATGCTGAAGAGATTTACTTGGTTATCAAAACGCCAAGACTGAAAGAAACACAAACCTTATCTGTGTCATTTCACATGATAATGCTGTTCACGTTTCACCATTGAATTCAATGTAATTGGGTAGGCAGCTTTGCCTTTAGACTGTGCTTTTGGTGACAAAACCAAAATTGCACACAAATGGCCAGGACAGTGTTTTCATATGCCGTATCACACATTAACCCGAAATAAACTTTTTACACTCCTAAACCACTTAATGGGGTCTAAATTTACATGATAGTCCCTGTAAAAGTCCGTAGTATGCCTAAAAACACCCTACAATCCTCATAATTGTCATGTCCCTAACCCTATTTATGTACCTCCTCTCCCAGTGTGTCTTCTCTTTGTTTGGCCTATGCCTTATGTTTCGGTTATTCTGTCTTGTGTCGTGATTCTTTTTATTCACTTTATTTGATTAAATGTCTTCTGTACTTCCTGCGCTTGTGTCCTGGCCTTGCCAACCGTTTCAACCACATGGGCCAGGTGTGTCAGATTTAGAAATATGTCATTTGTGCTGAGAATAATCTATAATATTAAAATAACATATTTCTGTTGATGTTATGGTCGATAATTGCAATGTTTTTATCTACAAAATTGTAAAGATCTATATGTACCCATGAAAACTCATGGATAATTGGATTCATGATTTGCTGATAATGATGTTATTTGGTGGAACTTGCGGCATACGTTACAAAACGATTAGCTAATACATATTTAAAACTGGATCTGGTAATCAAGCAGTAACATGCAGTGGGGAGAACAAGTATTTGATACACTGCCGATTTTGCAGGTTTTCCTACTTACAAAGCATGTAGAGGTCTGTCATTTTTATCATAGGTACACTTCAACTGTCAGAGATGGAATCAAACACAAAAATCCAGAAAATCACATTGTATATTTTTAAGCAATTAGTTAGCATTTTATTGCATGACATAAGTATTTGATACATCAGAAAATCTGAACTTAATATTTGGTACAGAAACCTTTGTTTACAATTACAGAGATCATATGTTTCCTGTAGTTCTTGACCAGGTTTGCACACACTGCAGCAGGGATTCTGGCCCACTCCTCCATACAGACCTTCTCCAGATCCTTCAGGTTTCGGGGCTGTAGCTGGGCAATACGGACTTTCAGCTCCCTTCAAAGATTTTCAATTGGTTCAGGTCTGGAGACTGGCTAGGCCACTCCAGGACCTTGAGATGCTTCTTAAGGAGCCACTCCTTAGTTGCCCTGGCTGTGTGTTTCGGGTCGTTGTCATGCTGGAAGACCCAGCCACGACCCATCTTCAATGCTCTTACTGAGGGAAGGAGGTAGTTGGCCAAGATCTCTCGATACATGGCCCCATCCATCCTCCCCTCAATGGGGTTTCCACCTCCATGCTACACAGTTGGGATGGTGTTCTTGGGGTTGTACTCATCCTTCTTCTTCCTCCAAACACGGCGAGTGGAGTTTAGACCAAAAAGCTCTATTTTTGTCTCATCAGACCACATGACCTTCTCCCATTCTGCCTGGTCATCCAGATGGTCATTGGAAAACTTCAGACGGGCCTGGACATGCGCTTGGCTTGAGCAGGGGGACCTTGTGTGCTCTGCAGGATTTTAATCCATGACGGCGTAGTGTGTTACTAATGGTTTTCTTTGAGACTGTTGTCCCAGCTCTCTTCAGGTTTTTGACCCTGTCCTGCCGTGTAGTTCTGGGCTGATCCCTCACCTTCCTCATGATCATTGATGGCCCAGGAGGTGAGATCTTGCATGGAGCCCCAGACCGAGGGTGATTGACTGTCGTCTTGAACTTCTTCCATTTTCTAATAATTACAGTTGTTGCCTTCTCACCAAGCTGCTTGCCTATTGTCCTGTAGCCCATCCCAGCCTTGTGCAGGTCTACAATTTAGTCCCTGATGTCCTTACACAGCTCTCTGGTCTTGGGCATTGTGGAGAGGTTGGAGTCTGTTTGATTGAGTGTGTGGACAGGTAACGGGTTCAAGCAGGTGCAGTTAATACAGGTAATGAGTGGAGAACAGGAGGGCTTTTTAAAGAAAACCTAACAGGTCTGTAAGAGCCGGAATTCTTACTGGTTGGTAGGTGATCAAATACTTATGTCATGCAAATTAATTACTTAAAAATTAGTTATGTGATTTTCTGTATTTTTGTTTTAGATTCCGTCTCTCACAGTTGAAGTGTACCTATGATAAACATTACAGACCTCTACATGGTTTGTAAGTAGGAAAACCTGCAAAATCGGCAGTGTATCAAACACTTAGTAGTCAAATAATTGGCCTCAACTAACACAACATTGGATTTTTCTGTATTTCAATGGAATGTACAGGGCAGGTTTGTAACCCACATAGTGGCCTGGATATAGAGTATACTGTACAGTGCAGGTTCATAACCCACATATTGACCATCATATGTATAATATGCTCAAATCCATTTCTCTTACAGGTGCATGTAGACAGCTGACATGAAGATCGACTAGGTCAGTTATTGATCATAGCAGCATAGTTCATTGCATTAGGGTAGTTGGCTCACATCAGTGAAGATTACATTTACATTTACAATTACATTTGTGGGCTTATTTTAATTACATAAAGGAATTGTTATACCGCGATTGTTAATGTGTGAATGTTATGTTGGTCTTGTATCTAGCAATGTTCTGTCCTTTTTTGCATCAACAATTTTAGCCCTAAATAACCAAAGATATTATCTACATTTTTGTCTGCCCCATTACATGAAATTCTATGGCTAAGTTTAAACATTATGTGAATGTCCCACATGGGAGGAAATCTGTATGTTTAGAGCAGTTGAAAGGCATATACAAGCATTAAAGGCGTTACTGTTTCCTATTTGCGGTTTTCTTTTACAGGTAATACTGATATGACCCCTAGAGGTCGGTGGGCAAAGTTATGTTAACCTAAACAATGTTCCAATATGTTGGATGGATAGCTGGGAAGGTTTTTCTGTGATACAAGATTAAAGGGTAGAAGTGATCAAAGTCCCAGTATTAAGTCCCAATACTTGTGTGAATTACTATATTTAACTGCATAAATCCCAAAAAGTTGGTATGCTGTGAAAAGTGTATGGAAACGCAGAATGCAATTATTGGCATATCATTTAAAACCTACTTTCAATAAACAGTTGTACAAAGACAACATATCAAATGTTGAAACTGACAATGTTTATTGTTCCTTGAAATATATGCCACATAAGCAACACATTTCAAAAAAGCTTGGACAGTGGCATGGAAAAGATGTGTAATGCAACAAAAGAACATGGTGGAACATCTCCCAACTAATTAGGTTAATTGGCAACAAGTCAGTAACATGATTGGGTATAGAAAGTGCACTCCACAGAAGATGTGTCTTTTAGATATAAGGATAAAGATGGGTAGGGGCTTGCCAGTCTTCGAAGGACTGTGTGGACAAATAGTGCAACAGTTTAAGAACAATGGTTCTCAATGTAATATGGCAAAGGGTTTGGGGATCTCATCATCTATGGTACATAATATAATTCAAAGATTTCGGAGAAATCTCTGTACGCATGGGACCAGACCAAAAAACATTCCTGGATTGGGCTAACGAGGAGAGGACCCTTATGGCTTGTTATCAGCAGAGAGGCAGAAGCCATCATTCATGTTGGTATTGGGGTCCATTAGTGCACTTGCATGTGTGACTTTGCAAAAAACAATAACATATCTCATTTGATATGTTGTCTTTGTACTTTTGTTGGTTCAGTATAGGGATTACATTATTGGCACATCACTGCATTCTGTTTTTATTATTTATTAATTTAGTTTATTTCATGCAGCTTCATAACTTTTTTGTTAAAGGGTTGCATCATATTAGTACAACATGGCAGGTGCCACACCTGTGATATGTTCTACTAAAATGTTTGTTAACCCAATATTAATATGAACATTTAAATGTGTCAGTAGGGTAAAGTCCTTCTAAGAGAACTGAAGATGGTGGCAGGACGAAAGTATTTGACAACAGAATGTAGCCATTGGTCCTGTGCCCTGACCTCGGACTGCAAAAAAAATATCGCCATCCACTGTGGGTTCGGCCTAGAAGCCACGGCTCATGGACTACATTGGAAGGTCAAATCGATTCTATATTATAATTCAGGAAAACTTTCAGAACCACGAGCGAGGTTGTATCTATTGATTTCATCTATGAGCTACGATCTACATGAAAATACACTGACAAGACTTTATCCCCCCGTAGACGATACACATCGCCGTTTCACCCCGGTAATCCTACTGCATTACGTCCAGATGGGCTTTTTTGAAGGTGGTGAGCGCTGGGAGCTGCGCTTCTGTACAGCTCCGCATATCCTCTATTGATGTCATTGTAGAATCTTCTAGTCTGATCTACGAGAGCCAATAGCAGAGCCTGTGTTTGAAACCGCGTGTGAAGTCTGAAGGCAAAGGGAACAGGTGATGATAGAACCCTGTCTACTTGGAGGCGTGTTTGATTGACAGTCACACCAGCAGGGGTTGCCCCTGGAGATATCAATTTCTAGAAGGAGATACAGATTTCTGAGACGCAGTACTGTAAATTGGCCCTGGCTTGTAAACAAAAAAAACCAAAAATGACTTGATTCAGCAGATCCTCATATCTGAGTCTGCCCTCTCCGCCCCTAGTCGGACCTAAGTATTCATCAAATGATCCAAATTTATATTGATTCCTTTCCACATTAGCAGTTTAAAGGCTGGAGAGGAGTGTTTTGACAGAGTGAGCGAGTGTGCGAGCAGTGCAGGTTTGAATGATTCTGTTTGAAATAAGAATACAGGATGCAGAGCCCTGAATCCCCCGTCTGCATATCTGAATAAGCAGAAGTTTAAACAGGCTAGAGGGGATTGCAAGAAAATCAAAACCAACCATGCCGTCCGCAGTTCACAGGGTTATTCTCTATAGAGATTTCTCTTGGCAAATCACCGCTATAAGAATTTCATTTTTTTCCTTCCTGAAAATAAGTCATATCAGGAGGTTGATAGAAGTAACTGTGAATATGCCGTTGAAGTGTGCTTTCTCCCTGTATACCGTGAACTGTCTTCATTTTTGCATCAGGATAGCAAATTATTACAAAGGATTCCTCTTCATTTTAAGACTTGAAGGAATTGTGGCTTGAACTACTACATTTGGATCAGTGTGGCCTTCTGTATTTGTCATTTGGAGCATTGATTACAACGTTCTGTTGAGGACATGTAGAAGAAGTTTATATAAATATATAATTTACAAAATCACCTCTACATTTTGTCCTCAATAAAACCACATATATATATATATATACACACATATATACGTATATATAAACGTGTAGTAATCTATATGGTATAGGTACATAGCTATGTTGGTACGGTTGGCTATCATTATGGTATGTGCTTGCTAACAACTAGCTTTTACTGTAGCCTCAATCGATGTTCATCAAGTCATACACCCAGTAATGGTGATTTTGAAATACAACTGAACTACCCAGCCGGCCGGCCTGCGGGACCGAATCTAAACCATATAGCTCCGTAAGAAATCTCCTTCAAGGTCCCTCAAAACTGGGAAACCGACCAAGGCATCTCATGTCCTGCGGCATACCTTGAATGACGTTCTGTCGTTCCGTCTGTCCTGTCCCGTCCTCCAACCCAAGGTGGCTGCCCGCTAAATTGCTTTTGTCTATAGTCGGCATCAGTCATTATTGTGTGTGTAAGCATCTCCGATGGGATTGGGTAATTAGGGCCCTGACACGGCGTCCGTGTGCGCGCTGAGTGAATCAGAAATGAAGGCAAATGAAAGCAAATTCCTTTGAGGGGGGAAGGAGAAGAACTCGCTGCCACAGTTGCGCTTGCTAATTTTCTTGAAGCTCCTAGTTAGGTTCAATTCATTCATCCCAAATGAACAGAGTGGCGGAGCTGGATAGGAGGGTTTCATAACACACACACGCGCAAATGAATGGGAACAAGGAACGCGAATGCATCTTTCTGTTGATTTACTTGTTTATTATCGAGTGTGCTTTTGATTGAGGAGCCGTTTGCATTCATGGAATTGTTTGACCTTTGTAGAGGCATCTGCGAAATTGACAAAACGGTTTTGACGGCACACAAACAAAGACAGTTTATACAGTGTTAAGGAGAAATGAGTAGAGCCAAGCCGGGTGGGGAGTCGTCCATTGGCACAACATTGGCCTCATCTCCATACATTTTGTATGCAATTACGCATTCACCGTCAGGCCCGTACAGCCTTCTGATTGTCTGACGCTCCGAATCACGGATCTTAACCGAGGCACTTTGGTAATGTTGCCTTATGGTGAGATTTGATATTCCTACAGTACAAGCGAGGCTGTGCGTTTGTCTAGTGGCCAATCTGTTGGGCTCTTGAGCCTGTCCATCATCTTTAATGCATTGGACGTCTTATTCGAGTAACCACAAATCTTCTCCCGCATTATCCGTGACAGGCGTTTGGATAACGCTAATAACGAATGTTGTGCTCAGAATTATGCACTCATATCCTCATAATTTACATGATACGTGGCAATGTACAGGACTACCCTTTGTTTGCCAGAAAGTCTCCAGTTTCCCATTGCCGGTTCTCGTTCAAGCCGGTTACGCTGTTAGGAAATGTCCTCCCGTTCTTCTGAAACGGAACGCAGCCATGCGTTCCTTATCAACATTGTCCAGGTGGTCCGTTCCTGTGTGAGTCAATTGATCTCTGTTTATGGCCTAATGAACATGAGCCTGACGTGTCCTGTGATGTATTGTGTTATCAGGCGGAGTTGCTCCAGAGCCACCAGGAGGCCCAGAGGGATGCTTTGGACCAGCTGAGCCTCAAGCTGAACAGCCAACGGTACTGCACTGGCACCAACACCAGGACCGGGGGAGAATACGCACAGATGTCCCAGAACCACAGGTGAGAACGCGGCCATTAGACCCCGCTGACCACAACCGGCTCCAACCTCCCGCAGGGCTCCTCCAACCGGTCCTGGAGGGTGGAAGCATTTCTGATGTTGGAGAGGTGATCAAACTCACCTGGAGTCCCAGATCCCAATCCCCCGCATGAAAGCCAGATATGTTTCCGGCCTCCGCAGGCTGAGTTGGACTGGCCCGGGCCTATTATGAAGCCTTGTCCGAAAGCCTGGATTTGGATTTTATATTGCTCTTTGGGAATTCAAAATAGAGTGTTTTATGTTATGTGAAATTTAAGAGAATGTCAGGATATGAACACTGTGACCACTAGTAGGTATGTCACCACTATGACCTCTGTGACCACTATAATAACCACTGTCACCTCTATGACCACTGTAACCACTGAGGGTCTGTGCCAATACAGAATCTGCTTGAAAAACCAAAAAGAAGTGAAGTTTGTCACTTCAAGCACTCTGTTTACTCACAGTGGAATGAGATGTCACACACACTTTAATCATCCAGGCCTGCCGTTTTAACACAGTAATCTGGCATGTACAGCAGAATGTGGGCTCCGTTCTTTGTCATGGTTCTACTGGCCGTGTTCGGGCTGTATTTGAGGGTTTTCCATCCCCCACTGGTTATCACCAACACACAGGAGTGAGTGAGTCTACACACAGTAGTGCTCCACTCACTAAGGGACGACTTACACCCTTGGAAGAATAGCAACTGGAGAATCATGGTTATCCTGTAGGAGGTAAACAGGAGATAGTCACAGAGCCATTTTTGAGGAATGAATACTACAATACTACAGGAAAACCAATACAAGTTTACTGGACCTTAGATCAGTAATAATTCTGTAATATGTCATTGGTAAAATGTCTAAATCAAGAAGGACCCATATTCATTAGTCAATGTTAAAGGATTATTCAACCGTAGATGGATCGACACAGTGCTTCCAATGGTGCAATGGTGGGTAGCAGAGGAGCCTGGACGGCAGAGATACAGGAGGACTAGCAATCAAACACATTGTGTCTGTGGAAAGATAGTCTTCCATTTATCAAATTCCAGCTATTCCAATGTGCCACCGCTGGTAGAGAGGCTACCTGGCTGGGTCTCTTCTCCCCAGACAGTCGTACTGCAGATAGAGGCACCGAGTCGGCCTCAGGAACCCTGGACCTAGCCGGCTCTCCTCCCTTGGCTTGAATCAAGCTTCTTTTTAATCCTTTTAAGCCTCTCAGTCTAATGATTTGTTTTGTGGAAACCATAATGATCCTTTGAATTTTAATGATGGCTGCCTGCTCTTTGATTCATTGTTTTGACTCTTTGGCCCTTACCTTTGCATGGAAACAATGTGTTCAGAAAGGAGCTGTTGAAATCTATACCCAGGGCTACCTCCTCTCACTGCATGCCTGGCTTGACACTTCACTATAACCACTACTTACAACACCACTACTAGTACCCCCACCAATACAACTCCAACTAACACCACCATTACTGCTACCACCGGCATTTATGACATCACTACTTGTTCCACCACTACTACTACCACCACCACTACTACCACCACTACTACTAATATTACTACTACCACCACCACTACTATTACTACTTCCACCACCACTACTATTACTACTACCACCACCACTACTACTAATACCACTACTACTACCAACACCACTACTACCACTACTACTATTACCACTGCTACTACTATTACTACTATTACCACTACCACCACCACTACTACTATTACCACTACTACTACTATTACTACTACTACTACTTATTACCACTACTACTACTGCCACTACTACTACTATTACCACTACTACTACTATTACTATTACCACCACCGCTACTACTACTACTTTCAACACCACTACAAGTACCACCACCACAACTACCACTACAAGTAGCAACCACTTCTACTACCACTACTTCAACTACCACGACTACTACTACTACTACTGTCAGCACCGCACGTTTGGCCGGAGACTCGTCCCAGCTGTACCACTTTTGTCCAAGGCACTATGTAGGAAGTAAATTACCATTTGATCTGTAACAGCACCATACAGGTGACAATGTTAGATGTGAAGTTCACTCATTAGTAGAAGGCAGGATTAACACCATAAATTAAACACGCCTTTCTATAAAAGTGTCACTTTAAATGAGATGTGAGGAGTGTCAATAAGGCATCCAACCTTTCCTTCCCATAGCTCAGAGTGACACGGCAGCTCCGGTGATGGGCGGTAGTGATGAATTAGGTACAGTAGCGTTGTCTCCTATCAGCCAGCCAGCACCCCTCTGACTGGAGGAGATTGATGTTAAATGGATTTGAAGAGAATAGAGAAGGGAAAGGCCTCCATTTGGGAAGCTAGCGTTTCCGTCATCCAGACCGGGCCGGACCGAGCCACACCACGCCTCTGTAGACCAGGCCGTCGCTGTGGTAACGGGGCAACATTTACCGCACGTCTACTTTCCTCGCGGCGAGCGAATGATGGGGATCTGAATGATCTGGGACGCGGGCTTCTGAAAAGGGAAGGTTTGAGGTTTGGTTTAGTTGAGGACTTCACGCAGGCAGGCACAGTAAGTGTTTTCTACACAACCAGGGCAACTGACACAGAAGGATTCTGACAGTTCAAAGAGCCATAACGCAGCTCCGCCAAATGGATCCCGCTGTGTGAGACTTGATTTTATTCCCATATTTGTTTGTGTGTTTAGATGCCCGCAGAGATCGTGTTCTACAAGCGTTTCGTTTTGTGCGAGCGGGTGAGAAATAAATAAAGAAATGTTGTCAGAGGAATATTGTAAAACATTCACCTGGTAAAGTTACAAAAGGCGTAATACGGCATCCGTATAATGAGCAGTGAAATGTAAGCCTTTGGGTGGCTTCGTTCGCGAGCTTCACTTTTCTCATGCATTACTATATTCCATCTCTCCTGTTTTGTTATGAGCAATGTCTTCTGTATAACAAGGACTAAAATATTCATATTTTCCCCCAACGTCATTTTGTTTTATCAATGTCTTCTTGAAAATGCAAATACATACGGCTCCGCTGTGCTTGTTGAAATTGCATACACCATGTAGTACTTAGCCCAAACTCAATCCCGCTTCTGTGTTAACTTTGTTGCCGCTGCAAATTGAAATGAAGATGGCGTGTTGTCCTGATATATCCCTCCAGTATGATGGTTATTTATGTAATCTCATTCATAGTTCTTTCTTTCTTCGGGGACAACTCAGACGATTGCTTTGTGAGCGTGAAGCAAGGGTAGGGAACACCGTCGCCGGCCTGACAAAACTGTCAAAGTGTCCAGAGCAGCACGGGCCAATCCCGAAACAATTTGAACCGCTAATGTTTATAAACATGTAGCCACCCGCCGAGCCAAAAAAGCATAGCCGAAGCCCTGACAGAAATGTGTATATGTGAGCAATTGCCCTTGTTCCTTTCATAAATATTTGATGTTATTTCATGTCAGGAGCTGGGGGGAGGGGGGGGATGCGACGGAGCGCGGTAGGGGAGGGAGGAGAGAGAGGGGAGGAAGGGTTGTCATGTTTAATTAAGATGTTTCTGTGCTGTTGAGACACTGTATGTGTCAGTCACCAGCTGAGTCAGAGATCCAGTATGAAACGAACCCTGTTCACTGCTCCTGAACCCAGCACTCCACTACTAACGGGCCAACAGTAATTGCCACCACTTGTCAAATATTCCCTCTGTAAAGTACCTCGCCTTTCAATACATCTTTTCAACCTGACGTTAAGCTGAGGAGGCAGTGGGCGGGACTGAGGTGTGTCAGTCACTGCGTTCTGTGGGAGATTTCACAGGGGAGTCTCTAACCTCAGCTGCCCCCCCCCTCGTCTTCATTCACACTCTCTCCTCCTCCCTCTTCTATCTCCTTTCTTCTCCAGTCTGCAGGACTTTGAGTCTGACTTCCAGGAGCTCTGGGATTGGCTGATGGACATGGAGTCAGTGGTGATGGACAGCCACGATCTGATGATGTCAGAGGAGCAGCAGAAGCATCTATTTAAAGTGAGTGGTTGTTACTGACCTACTGTTACTGACTGATAATGACCTACTGTTTCAGAAGTTTACTGATCTACCGTTTCTGAATTTTACTGACCTAAAGTAACTCACTGTTCCTGACCTAGAGTAACTCACTGTTCCTGACCTACAGTAACTCACTGTTCCTGACCTACAGTAACTCACTGTTCCTGACCTACAGTAACTCACTGTTCCTGACCTACAGTTACTCACTGTTCCTGACCTACAGTAACTCACTGTTCCTGACCTACAGTTACTCACTGTTCCTGACCTACAGTAACTCACTGTTTCTGACCTACAGAAACACAGATTACTAGTGACCTACAGTAATTGACTTTTACTGACAGACTGTTACTGAATTTTAGTAACTGACTTTTACTGGTTGTTTTTGATGGAGGGTTACTGGCTGTTAATAACTGACTGTTACCATCTGTTTCTGGCTGACCTCAATGGCGGTTCCTGATTAATTGTTAATGGCTGTTATTGAGTACATGTTACCGAAAAAAACAAAGAATGGGATAGAGAGAAGGATGTATAGAGAGAGGGATGTATAGAGAGAGGGATGGATAGAGAGAGGGATGGATGGAGAGAGGGATGGATAGAGAGAGGGATGGATGGAGAGAGGGATGGATGGAGAGAGGGATGGATGGAGAGAGGGATGGATGGATAGAGAGGGGGATGGATGGATAGAGAGAGGGATGAATGGATGGATGAAGAGAGAGATGGATAGAGAGAAGGATGGATGGAGAGAGGGATGGATAGAGAGAGGGATGGATGGAGAGAGAGAGGGATGAATGGATGGAGAGAGAAAGGGATGGATAGAGAGAAGGATGGATGAAGAGAGGGATGGATAGAGAGAGGGATGGATGGATGGAGAGAGGGATGGATAGAGAGAGGGATGGATAGAGAGAGGGATGGATAGAGAGTGGGATGGAGGGAGAGAGGGGGAGGGGGAGAGGGAGGGATGGAGAGAGGGATGGATGGAGAGAGAGAGAGTGGGATGGAGGGAGAGAGGGAGGGGGAGAGGGAGAGGGAGGGATGGAGAGAGGGATGGATGGATAGAGAGTGGGATGGGGGGAGAGAGGAAGGGGCAGGGAGAGGGAGGGATGGAGAGATATAGAGCCCCAGTGATAGGAGTCTGCAATAGAAAATAGCAAGATATAAAGATTTCTCTCAATGAATTTTTATTAGTGATAGATAAAACTGGCCACATTGTGTTAGGTCAATATGTTTGTTCATGATTAAAACAAACTGATTTGGGCCCTGATATTGATTTCATTCCCTCCAATGCTAATAAATATGTAGTACACTGCCTGTTTCTTATCAATTTTTCCATGGTACGCCTGCAATATGTTTTTTATCTGACTAACGCTAGATTGATTGAAAAAGGTAAGTATGTGTGTGTTGGTCCTCTGCTGTTGTCTTGCTGGCTGGCTGGCTGTCTGACTGTCTGGCTGGCTGGCAGGTTGTTGTTTGCCAAGGCTAAGGGATGTGATCATGGGTGAGGGAGGGAGGCCTGACTGCTGGAGGCACAAGCTGTAAATCAAGCTCATTTAGGCTATTTTTATTGTACTGATTCTGACACTCGTCATCCTTGAATTGCTTTGAGCATATGGCATATTTCAAAAGAGCAGATTGTGAATCATAAAGAAATAAAATTAATAACTACCTTCAGAACTGGAAACAACATATTGACAAGAAAGTGGTCCCCTACAGTCTCCCCTCCCTCCCTCCACAGACATTTTCATTTCCAAACTGCAGAAGGTCATAGTCAAGGTCAAAACTAATCTTCTCTCTCATCTTGCATATTGACCTCACCATTAGTCATATCTTAAGTGATAAAGAAGGAAATATCACACAGTTTCCTTGTCTTTTATACTGTCATTATATGAAAGTGCCTTTATGCTTTCAGAACACAATGCCAAGTTTAGAATTATTTTATATTATTAATTCAAATGATATTATCCTGTCCTGTATGAAATTCAACAGAAACATTTCACATGACAACGGTTCCTCAAAATACATTTCATATATATCAGTGTCATCATTGTGTTCAGTTCATAAATTCGAACAGTGTAATTTCTACCAGACCAAACACGAACAAATCTTTTCTCTCAACGCATACATGAACATCCCCGGGTGGCGGTTTTGACATCAAGAGCTGAGCGGGTGTTGGCTTGGTGTATCTGTATTAGCTGTTGGTGAAAGCATTCGCATCCAGCCTGCAGCACTGGAGTGCTGGTAACCTCTCAGCGGATTTCTGACATTCAGAATACATTTATCTTCATTTACCCGGCGCTGATCAAAGACCCACACCTCCCCAAATACTCCCCACCCCTCAATCATTAAAGCTAACTAGGCTGTCCTCCCATTGGGATTCTACTCTTACCTGTAGAATGAGCCACTCCTGACTATTAACACCGGACCAGAACACTTTGTGTTTTACATTTGAAAGCATTTGATCTTTATTTTCGCGGTTAGATCCCTCCGAGGCGTTGTGTTGATTTCTGCCTTGTATCCTGCTGGCCAAATGCTGATCTTTGCTGATTATCCGGCACCGGTTGTTTAAAGTGTAACTTTATTTCCTCGCCCTTTTGTCCAGACCTTGTTGATGTTATCCGTCAATGACAAATGCCTCCAAATTATTGATTAGCTGAAAGAGCAACCTAATTCATCCATAGGAGATCAACTCAAATATTCATCTGATCATGAATATTCATGGAGGAGATGCATTCATGAATATAAAATAACTTTGAATAAGGACTTTTTATTTGCCAAGTTGTCTGTAAAATATTGATACATTCATGACAATGCTTTCCCCGTCTCGCTCACCCCGATGCCTTTGTGCACTTTGGGTCAGGCACAGGACACTTTCCAAACAAATGTATTCCTGAAGTAGATTGCAGAGTTCTCAATATTATCTGTTATCTCCCAAAAATATAATATTCCGTAGTTTTAGTCAGTTGTTGCTATGTTAAGAAGCCATCTCCTTTATAGTTTATATCCTGGGGTATTGTGATTATGCCTGAGTTGATAACACGGGTCTCCTCAGTCAAGGCGGAGTCTTTTCATCTGTCTTTACGTGACACCGTGGCTCTGCTGTGTGACAATGTCACCATCATTATCTTCTGATACCTACCAGGCAGGACCTGTAGAAACCGGATGACGATATGAACATGGGTAACCACACCACTGTTATCCCAAGACCTCAGGTCTACGAGGAGGTGTGCCTTATTGTGTGTTAAGTTCATTTACATAACGCCTGGTTACGTGCATGTGGGTGGTTCGGCTTGGCGGGATCTCGGAGATGAGGTATGGGTGTGTGAGTGTGTGTGAGTGTCGACACACTGCCATGTTTTATGTAGCTAGCGGGACCAGGTGGCGTTTAATGTGAAGATTCAGCTCCACGAGGCTCTCTCATTCCAGTCACTCACTGTCACACACACACACACAGACTCGTGCACAGCCTCGCTCACGCCTGGTTGCATTAGTCATTTCCAGTAATTCATACTGAAGGAATAATGAAAGAGGTGAGTTAATTTGTTGACATGGCGTGTCAGGAGAAACGGGGTGTCTTTTACTTTAAGTAATGTATGGCTTTAATAGAGGGTCACTTCACCGCTGGGAGAGTTGGGATTAGAATGTCTCCCTCAAAGCTCATCCTAGTATTTGGTAAAAATCAAAACAAGCTCTTATCTTTATTTGCTTCTACATACTTGCCCTTTTGTTATAATCGCCAAATTTCTTATTTTCAATGATAGATTCTCTTTTTTTGTTAATAGTCTGAATCTTCTGATTGAGCAGTAAGGTGTCCCGTCTGAGCCTCTTCTTGCAGTATGAACGACCGCAATGAACACTGAGATGCAGCCCGTCTCTAGGGCAACCAGAGTGCCACTTGCAAAAGTAAAAGAAGATAGTTTGAGAAGGCGTCTCTACAATTAATAAAGCTCTCCCGGGAGGGACAGCTTGCAACAATTCATATTGGCAAGCAAAGAAAGTGACTGTTCATTAAAGTAGCATGTGGACACTTAGGAGGGAGAAGCAGGGTTGAGGGGGGGTGTGTGTGTGTGTGGTGTCTCACCTATTAGTGTGCGGTTAGTCTCCTTGTTAATAAAGCAAAACATTTCCTCCGTCCATCGTTGCTGCGGCTACAGAGAAGGGTGATGATGGTTAATGTTGGCACAGCCTTCAGTCAGCTAACAGGCCTCCATTGACTTCCATGCCCAGGCCCAGGCTCATTACCAGGTGGCAGGGGATGACTAGTACTCCTCGCCAGCCTTCACTTCTCCCCCCTCGGTCTGCTCTGGACACATCCCTCCTGACTGTGGTCACCTCTACCCTCAATCGCCAGCTTATACCCCAATCACCCTGTTATACCCCATAAAGCCCCGGTTATTTACCCTGTAATACACATTTATTCACCCTTTAATACCCTCTATTCACCTTTTAATACCCCTAATTCACCCTGAAATACACTATATTCACACGAAATCCTTCCCCCTTTACTTACCCTGTAATACCTCTTTTATTCAACCTAGAATACCCCCTCTGTTCATCCTGTAATACCCCCTATTTACCATTTTATACACCTCTATTCACCCCATTATACCCCCTCTGTTCACCCTGTAATACCCCCTCTGGTTACCTCATATTGACCCTAAAATACCCGCTATATTCACACTGAAATTCCCACCTAATTCACCCTGTAATACCCCTCTGTTCACCTTTTATACCCACATTCACCCTGAAATGCCCTCTCTATTCGCCCTGTAATAACCCTCTATTCACCCCAGAATAACCCTCTTTTCACCCTGTAATAACAATCTATTTACCCCGTAATACCCCTCTTTTCACCCTGTAATAACCCTCTATTCACCCTGTAATACCCCTCTATGCACACGGTTGTAATGCTCTATTCACCCGGGTGTAATCCTCCTCAACCTGTAATAACCTCCTATTCACCCCGTAAAGTCCCTCTATTCACCCTGTAATAACCCTCTATTCACCCTGTAATACGTCTCTATGCACACAGTTGTAATGCTCTATTCACCCTGTAAAAACCTCTATTCACCCTGTAATAACCCTCTATTCACCCTGTAATACCCCTCTATGCACAAGGTTGTAATGCTTTATTCACCCCTGGTGTGATCCTCCTCACCCTGTAATAACCCTCTATGCACCCTTTTACTAGCCCTCAATTGGACATGTTGGGTCAGAAGCCAGGTTTGCTACACAAAGTCCTCTATGTTGGTTTAATAGGCTAATGTTTTCTGCTGTGTGTGTGAGTTTATTTGTTTGTGCGTGAATGCGTGTGTATGTGTGGGCATATATGAATGTGTGTGCCTTACTCCACCTCTGCTATCTGCGTGCGTCGGGGGGTGTGTGCTTATACAGTGTGTATGCTTGTGCCAGATGGCTGCCTGCGATGCGAATGAGAAAATGGGAGTCAAACCACAGGGGAGAGATGCAACACGCAGCAAGCCTTGTAGTTCCAGGATGGAGAACCAGAGTTGAAACTATGGCCAGCTGCCCCTCCTCTGAGCTGGGATCTGAGCTCGGGCCTTTTGCTCGGAGCCTTAAGTGGTTGTGACAAGCGGAAACACACCGCCCCGCATCAGAGGGGACGGGATAACCCCTTCGCTTCATCAACAGATCCGTCAAAACATTTTAGCTTACCGCTTTACCTTAGAAAGAAAGTATTCTTGCACTATCGCGTCTCTGATTTCACTGAATACACGGAAAACCAACGAGGGCCCTGGTTGGTTGTTAAAACGAGTGGGTGGAAAGAGCAGAGCAGGAGAGGGAAACGTGGAGAGACAGGGAGAATGGATGCTTGGAAGCTGAAGAAAAGTGACAGTAGAAAGATCTGTCAGAGTGGTGCACATGGGTTGCCGGTTGGATTCCCAGGGGGGACCAGCGTGAAATAGTAATCCATGGTAGACAGCCTAAAATGCAAACATACTGTCTGAAAAGGTTGTTATTTAGTCGTTGTTGTTTTTTTTCTCCCCATCGACTTTGACCTTCCCATAGAACGAGTTCCTTAACGCATGAAGTTTTGATACCTCCGACTGTACCAGAATGAAATAACCTTGTAGAGGCACCAGCTGTAGATATGTATTTTCATCTGTCTGATGGTGTCAATCTGTACTGAGAAGCCTGACAAAGACCTTGCGCTCTAAATGCTGTGAGCAATATGGCAGCACTCCGTGGTGTGGTTTGGGCCATCTATGTCCCTTCTGTCGGTACTGGGGGCTCACAACACAACGGCTCCCTGGTCTAATCGCTCTCTGCCGCTGCAACCTATTGTCAAAGTCAAATGAAAAAACCTATTTGTTTCTCTAATTCTCTCAATGGCCCTGAGTTAGGAGACGCTCCGTAATGGATGGGACATAAAAGGAACTGTTTTCCTCTCATTAGAGACTGAGCTAGTCCCCAAATAAAATGCCAGCGAGTCAACCAAACAGTAATTCAGCTAGTCAGTCAGCCAGTACATCGGCTAGTTAGTCTGCTAGCTAGTCAGTCAGCCAGCTAGTAAGTTAGCTAGTCAGTAAGTTCCAGCTGTGCCTCCATCAGATGTATACCGCCCAGACCCACTACCACTTCTCTCACTCTTCCTCTCAACCTCTCTCTCTTCCTCAATCTCTAAAGGGCTCTACCTCTCTCCCCTAATCTCATTCTCTTTTACCCTGGACTGAAGCTGAATTGTTAAATTGATAGTTTTTTTCCCTTCTCTTTGGATTTTCCATTTTCTTTAGTTAACTAAAGCAGAACAGCTCTGGCTGTGTAAAAATGCGGAAACCTTAGCTAGCCACTATCAGACACCCCGCACCTCCTCACAACAACACGACCCCCCCCCCCCCTCCCTGCCTGGCCAGCGGGCCCGGTGGCTGGTTCCATTGGAGTCCAGCTAATTACTATGGTTATCTGGGGCTCCCCCACTGCTAGATTCTAATTTCAAATAGCCTATGGCGCTTGGGAGCCGTGGAAACACACAGGGCCTGAGCGCAGGCAGGCAACGAGCAGCGCGGCAACGCAGGGCCTTTTCCATTCCAGACACCTGCTCATTAACGTCCCCTCCAGAACCAATCAGCCCGGCGCTACACAGGTAGGCCGGAACCTACGGAGCGCTCGTCGCTTGGCGCCGCTGCTTTTTCCATCTCGTTTGCAACCGAAACAGCCAATAATCAACTTAGCACGAGGCGGCTAATTTGTTGCGAATAGGACGGACGGACGGCTGGGTGTCAGAGGCAATCTATCTGGGGCCCGTGGGTGGGTTTGTGGCGTGACAGTGGCAGCCCTGCTGTGTGTGGAGCCTCGGCCTCCTGTAGGACGGACCGCTCCGTGTCGTCTGGGTGATGGGATGGGATTCGGCGAACAGCATTCACTCTGTAGTTTCGGGATGACAATTAAGCTGAGCTGCATTGGGATGTGTGTGTGTGTGTGTGTGTGTGAGGTAGTCAGAGCTCTGAAAGAGACGTGATGGTGTCTGGCTGATACTGAGGGCCGGGGCCCACCCTGGAGTGGAACAGGTAAAGCCTTGACATGTAATTTAATATGTGGAGTGACAAGAGCACTGGGACTCTCATTATCGATCTGCAGCACTGTTTGATTCACTGGAAGTAAGTTCTATGTTGCCATAACAACAGTTGAACGGGTAGATTTAGGTTGTGTGTGTGTCTGTTCCGTGTGAGTGTGTGTGTTCCGTGTGAGTGTGTTTGGACCTGAGGGAGAGGAGTGAATGGTGGTCGAAGAGGGCAAGGAGGATTCTGCACTCTATCCTACCATGATGAACTAAATGAGACTAGGCAAGTATTGAGAATACATCTGGAAGAGCTTGGACGAGTGTATAGAACACATCTGGAAGAGCTTGGACGAGTGTATAGAACACATCTGGATGAGCCCCTTGACGAGTGTATAGAACACATCTGGATGAGCCCCTTGACGAGTGTATAGAACACATCTGGATGAGCTTGGGCGAGTGTATAGAACACATCTGGATGAGCCTTGACGAGTGTATAGAACACATCTGGATGTGCCTTGACGAGTGTATAGAACATATCTGGATGAGCCTTGACGAGTGTATAGAACACATATGGATGAGCCTTGACGAGTGTATAGAAACACATCTGGATGAGCCTGGACGAGTGTATAGAACACATCTGGCTGAGCCTGGACAAGTGTACAGAACACATCTGGATGAGCCTGGATGAGTGTAGAGAATACATCTGGATGAGACTGGGGAAGTGTATGGAACACATCTGGCTGAGACTGGATGGGGATTGAGAATACATCTGGGTAAGACTGGACGAGTGTAGAGAACCCATCTGGATGAGTCTGGACAAGTGTATAGAACACATCTGGATGAGACTGGGCGGGGATCGAGAATACATTTGGATGGGACTGGGCGAGTATATAGAACACATCAATTTTCATTACTTTTTTTAAATGCTTCTTAATTTTCCTTCAAACTTTTATCTCTATTTCTTTTTTATTTTAATCTGTACATGTTAAATTGATCCATGTTTGTTTTAATCAAACTGTTAAAATTTTATTTCTCTTTTAACATCCTGTAAAGTGCATTGAATTGCTTTTATGTATGAATTGTGCTATATAAATAAACTTGATTGATCTGAATGAGATTGGGTGTGTATAGAAGAGAAGTGTATAGAACACATCTGGATGAGACTGGGCAAGTATATAGAACACATCTGGATGAGACTGGGCGAGTGTAGAGAATGCATCTGGATAAGACTCGACAATTATATAGAACACATCTGGATGAAACTGGACAGGTATAGAGAATACTGAGCGGCATCATGATGATGGTTATTTCTTGAGATGGATTTTTTTGTATGAAAATGCGTTAGAGAAGTATGAAAATGTGTTAGAGAAGTATAAAAATGTGTTAGAGACATGTTTCCCTAGAAGAGTCAAGAAAACACAGAAAAATACTGTTAGGTATGCACAGTGGAACAGAAAATAGTTTATATTTGTCAGTTCACTCACAAGATTCGACTGATATTTTACTGGTTTGAGTTTTAATAAGGAACACTTGTGTGGTCAAGAAAGAAGACTGGAAAGTGAATCAACCCCCAGGCATTTTTAAGTAAAAATATGGAACTGATGCAGGCTGGATGAGGACCTCTTTTTCAGACCATACTCTGAAACGGCCACCAGGTGGCACACTTGAACCCAGCCAGCCACTCACCACACTATAGGCAGTGGGGGAGGGGGGACCGGCTCCCAGCCAGTAGTTTGTTACAACACATCCTCAAACACACACATGACCTAAAGAATCCATATAGAATTACACACAGAATTATAGGATCTATGCTGTTACAAGAGGTTCTGTAGAGTAACAGGCCTAAAACCATTTGACAGATAACCTTCTCCACATCAAATATAGGCTTCGTTGGCACTTCATAAAATCTAGGCAGAAAATAGGGAATTGGAGCCCTTGAGATTGTGAATTTTGTGTTATTACTGAATATTTTGTAGTCAGCACTTCTGATGGAGTCCCATTATACCATATGCATAATTCAGAAATACAAATATCGTTGTTGACAAGAGCAAAGCACATCATTTACAAGTCTGTCTAGTTGGGCTAAATTCAGGCCTGGGAATTAGTCAGGAGATTAATTAATAAAGCATCGCCCCGACCCGGCCTTTGCTTTTTCATCAATAACACTGCGGTTTAACACAACCCCAGTAATTTAACGCAACCCCAGTGGTTTAACACAACCCCAGTGATTTAACACAACCCCAGTGGTTTAACACAACCCCAGTGGTTTAACACAACCCCAGTGGTTTCTACACCCAGAAGAGCCAGAGAGACCGAGAGAGAGATAAAGGGTTGTGAGAGAGAACACATGGAGGAAGGATCATTTAGATGTATTTGTGCTGATTGAGATGGACTGGTATCATGTTAGAACCCAGTATGCATCCGCCTATAGTTCTAGATAACCCCTAATGGCTGTTGTCTTGTTCCATATTCAAATCGGGGACACCCGTCCTCTGACATCACCCACACTCAGATCAGCCTCGGTTTGGCCGCCATCAATACAGACAACCTCACTTCGTGTTCATAAGAGGTGTGTTTTAAAGTCTGTCTGGCTTTTAGCCATAGGAAGCTGAACACTTTGAGTTCAGGTGCCGAGAGCGGAGGCGACAGCCCAGCAGGAGGTCAGACTCTCTGAGAGGGAGCGGGGAGGGACAGGGGGAGTACCTGGGTAGGGGTGGAGGCCAGACTGAGAGGGAGCGGGGAGGGACTGGGGGACTACCTGGGTAGGGGTGGAGGCAGACTGAGAGGGAGCGGGGAGGGACAGGGGGACTACCTGGGTAGGGGTGGAGGCCAGACTGAGAGGGAGCGGGGAGGGACAGGGGGACTACCTGGGTAGGGGTGGAGGCCAGACTGAGAGGGAGCGGGGAGGGACAGGGGGACTACCTGGGTAGGGGTGGAGGCCAGACTGAGGCCTGTGGTCCCTTCACTGACTGGCACGGTGTACATATCCTCCATGTGATAGCCAGGGATCATTCCTAAGGCTGCTGTGTCTTTTTCGGGCCATGCCTCTGAAACCTAGTGTCAGCTTATGCCCCTAACCTGCCCTCCATCACCCTCTCTATCCCCCTATCTCCATCACCCTCTCTATCCCCCTATCTCCATCACCATCTTTATCCCCCATCACCCTCTCTATCCCCCATCTCCATCACCCTCTCTATCCCCCTATCTCTATCACCCTCTCTCTATCCCCATATCTTCATCACCCTCTTTCTATTCCCCTATCTCCATCACCCTCTCTCTATCCCCCATCTTCATCACCCTCTCTCTATCCCCCTACCTCCATCACCCTCTCTCTATCCCCCTATCTCCATCACCCTCTCTCTATCCCCCTATCTCTATCACCCTCTCAATCCCCCTATCTCCATCACCCTCTCTCTATCCCCCTATCTCTATCACCCTCTCTATCCCTGACTCTCACCTCAACTCAATCTCTTTCTTCTCCTTCGTTCTTGTTCTCTTTCTGTCCCCACATTACTCAACCCCCACCCTCTCGCTCTTTTAGTCCATTGAAGAAAAAAAAAACATTTCCCTGTAGCTAGGCGATGGAGCAGCGTTAGAATTTCATCCAGAGGAAGCACTGTGGGAACTTTGCAAAGTTTACTCATACAGCTTGAAAGCAGTGGTGGGGGTTGGGCTTGATACTCGAACTGTTCGCGAATGTTTCCATTGCATTGTACTCTGCTATGGTCAGAGGCGAGAGGGCATCGTGGTGTTATAGTATTGAATTATTAGGGGGACATATTATAGAGGTGGTTTGCTTGATTTAAGATCGCTTTGAGGCTGAAGAACGTTTTGAATGGCATTTTGATGTAGTGATGTAATCTTGGCCCCTGGTGAAGAGAACTGTTAGCTCTACTGAATGGCAGGGAAACAACATGCTTGTCTCTTTTGCCTTTCATTTTGTTGGCTACACTCCAAAACCCCGGACCGAATGGCCAGACGAGGCTTCTAAGTCTGCAAACACCCACAGGATATATTCCTCTCTGCTGCTTCCATCTCTCTGTCCCTCCATAGATGGAGCCACTCCCTAGTGACAAGCCAACCATGTAGCATTCGTATCTGTAGCCACCAGATCATCGCTAGTAACATTCCAATCAAGGAGGGGAGTGGCCGCTGTGGCCTTCCTCCCTGTTTTCCTCCTCCCTATAGGATGTAGTACCAGACAGACTCCTCCTGTTTACATGTTATCACTATAGAATGTAGTACCAGACAGACTCCTCCTGTTTACATGTTATCACTACAGGATGTATTACCAGACAGACTCCTCCTGTTTACATGTTATCACTATAGGATGTAGTACCAGACAGACTCCTCCTGTTTACATGTTATCACTATAGGATGTAGTACCAGACAGACTCCTCCTGTTTACATGTTATCACTATAGAATGTAGTACCAGACAGACTCCTCCTTTTTACATGTTATCACTATAGGATGTATTACCAGACAGACTCCTCCTGTTTACATGTTATCACTATAGGATGTAGTACCAGACAGACTCCTCCTTTTTACATGTTATCACTATAGAATGTAGTACCAGACAGACTCCTCCTGTTTACATGTTATCACTATAGGATGTATTACCAGACAGACTCCTCCTGTTTACATGTTATCTCTATAGGATGTAGTACCAGACAGACTCCTCCTGTTTACATGTTATCTCTATAGGATGTAGTACCAGACAGACTCCTCCTGTTTACATGTTATCTCTATAGGATGTAGTACCAGACAGACTCCTCCTGTTTACATGTTACCTCTATAGGATGTAGTACCAGACAGACTCCTCCTGTTTACATGTTATCTCTATAGAATGTAGTACCAGACATACTCCTTCGCATTACATGCTATCTCTATAGAAGTAGTACCAGACAGACTCCTCCTGTTTACATGTTATCTCTATAGGATGTAGTACCAGACAGACTCCTCCTGTTTACATGTTATCTCTATAGAATGTAGTACCCGACATACTCCTTCGCATTACATGCTATCTCTATAGAAGTAGTACCAGACAGACTCCTCCGATCTGCAGAGCATCTCTATAGGATGTAGTACCATACAGAATCCTGTTCACATATCATCTCTATTGGAGATAAGACCATACAGACTTCTACTATTTAGAGGGCATCTTTATAGGATGTATTACCTGACAGACCCCTGCTACAACATATTACTATAATATTGCTCTGGTCAAAAGTGGTTCACTTTAGAGAATAGGGAGTCATTGGGACCCACATACTCAACCTGAAAGTCAGACATACACACACAAATGAATAACAAACCAAAGAATGAAAAAGAAAACATTCCTTAATTAATGACAGATTACATTTCCATGCCTCAGAACACAGAAATTACACAAAGCTATGAGCCGATCCTAATTTCCAATGTAATTGTTGCGTCATGTTGAGCCTTCCTCATATCTACATTTCAAAATGTTCGTGTATTGATTTTGTCAAAAAAGACACGTGCCAAAACTGTTGTAACCCCCTCCCCAAAATACTGATTGGGTTTGACATTTTTAAAACCACATTGAAATGTTAAATCACTTTAAGCTCCCGCATAAAAGCGTTAGGGCTGGGAGATAGTATTACTCTGGGTGGGTTGGGCTGTGAGCAGGGGAGCTTTCACTTTGGAGGTGCTTCTCTGTGAAGTAGTTCTCCCAGCTCAGAGGCTCCGCTGCAATGTTGTAGAAACCCCCCAGGGACGCCCCCTGTCTCACCTGCTGTTTGAGCAAATGTGTAGAAACAGTTCTAGCATGTCTTCAAAGACACTCACTTAGACTGAGGAGAAATATTGACTATAACACTACCAGGGTCAAGTACCCGCATTGTAAAGACGTTTTTCTGTTCTTTTTTAACACTTTTCTATTAATCAAGATTTCTTCTTGTCCTGGGGGGGACGTTGTTGGTGCGTTTGGAAGGGTTTGTTCTGTCACTCATCATAAAGGTAGTGAAGACAGTGAGTGATTTTGATTCGACCTGTTTCGCGTTAGCTCAAGGTTCCTTTTGTATGGGGGGTGGGGGGGTGAAAAGATGGTGTCCTAGGACCACATTGCCCTATGAGATCTGTGCAGCCTGGTCGAAGTACAGGCCTGTGTCCCGCCGCCAGACTGGTACCTCATTACTCCGTCCCGTAACCCACGGAGATCCTCTTCCCGGGACGTCACAGTGTGGTCTTCTCCTCTGTCCCTCCTCAGGACAGTCTCCTCCTCCTCCTCCCAAAGACAAGCGGGACTCACTCTGGATGTGAAAGCATCCCAGTGCCGGCGTGACTCCCGTGGTGATTCCCGGTGTCTACTGGTGCCCCATTCATCATCACAGCTTTACATTGACCTTGACACCCACTTCATTAGAATAGAGATTGTCTACCATTTAGGTGACATTGTTCCTCTTCGCACAGACCCCATGCAAATTCCCGCGGCCGCTCCGTCAGAGGTCATCAGCATTAAAAGATTGCAGCCAACTGCTTCTTTTCATTGGGTTCAACTCGGGCCCATTCCTCTCTGTCTCTCGCTCTGTCTCTCGCTCTGTCTTACGCTCTCTCTCACGCTCTGTCTCACGCTCTGTCTCACGCTCTGTCTCAGGCTCTGTCTCACGCTCTGTCTCACGCTCTGTCTCTCGCTCTGTCTCTCGCTCTGTCTCACGCTCTGTCTCACGCTCTGTCTCACGCGCTCTCTCACGCTCTCATTTCGGAAGCCTTTTTTGAATAAATTAATTAATTAAATAGGAACATTTGACTGTCCCCTGTACTGTAATGCTCACGGAGACCGAACCGCCAGGAGGAGATGTGGAGGGAGGGAGGAACATTTCTCTGCTCCTCTCTCTCCCTTGC